>JBBPBX010001944.1:6125-95965 GCA_038048925.1 Garcialebias charrua | reverse complement strand
TTTTTTTTCCATTTATAGATGGCCTCCCTTCACACCTTATAGCCATCCTCTCACTCCAATATGTATTTTTATTTTTATTTATTTTTATTATTTTTTTTATTTATTTATTTATTTATTTATTTTTTTTTTTTTAATAGAGAGAAAGAAAGAAAAGAGAAAGTGAGACAACAAAACAACAATTGTCCACAGAAAGAGCACAAGGCAAACACACCAAACCTCCGTCCACAATCCTGCAAAGCACATGACAGAACACAACAACGAAACATACAAGCATAAAGACTGATAATATTCATGACCTTGCAAATATTTCTATAAATACACATACCCATACCTACAAATATATATACAATATACATACATATATATTTATATTCATTTATATACCCATCTACATACATCTACTATACATCCCTGCATCCATTTGTGTGTGGTTGTGAGCATGCATAAGTGAATGAGGTTCCTCCAATAGAACATTTAGTAGCAACAAACAATCACTTAAATGTATCACTTTAATATCCACTTTAAAGCCAGGAATAATAAAAAAAAACATGTTTTGTGTTAGCTGAATTTAATCATAACTTTGAAACTTATCCAACATTAATAAAACTTACCTCAAGTTGCCTTTTTGGACATGCATGCATAATATATGTGTACACATTGTACTTGAGAGGAGATTATTACAGCCTCATATAAAATCTATGAGGATGATGATATCGGAACTGGATCGGTATCAGCTGATATCCAGTTTTAAGTATCGGATCGGAAGCAAGAAAATGTAGATCGGTGAATCCCTACTTTACATAAATTCCCACGACACCTGCCTCTACCCTCATTTGCCCCACACTGGGCCCTTAAAGGCCCTTAACCCCCACCATCTGCTCCCCGGGCACCATAGACAGCAGCTCTCTGCTCCACACAGAGGGCTGTTGTAGCTCAAGGACATCCGGCATAAAAACAATCTCCAAGTCTCTGTGTGAGTTAGTTCTCTGTGGTGACGCCTGAAGAAGGAGCAGCCAAAAGACCAAAAAATTAAAAATTAAAAAATTGAATAAAGATTTTTTTAATCCCCCGTTCAAGTCCAGTCCATGAAAACAGTCTTCACCAAAACTTCTCTCTTCAACCGCGCAGCGCCGGGGGGGACATGAGCTTGTTTTCAGTTTGGGTCGCACTGAACCCGTTCTGAGTCTCCAAAGGTGAAAACTCTGGACTCACGTGGTCGTCTGGATCTTACTCCTCGTTTTCTGACCTAAAACTTATTAAAGTCATTTTCATACTTTATCGATTTGGAGGCAGTTTTGATACATTTTGTGTATAGAATCATACATTTTAGACATATTTAGACACTAAGTCTTATTTTGAACATTTAGTCCAACAAGATGCTGTAAATAAACTAAAATCATCAAATCAGACACAACTCAAGCCAGAAGTAAAATTAAAAGTTTCATACAGTTATCGTTTATTCACCCCCTGATCGTTGACCTTTGACCTCCCACACGGTTCTGTGACGGTGGTGTCAGGTCCACCTCTGAACTCCAGCGGGTTCTGGGCTCATGGGTTCTTGTTCGCAGCCCGGAGACGTGACTCAGATCCAGAACCATCTTTTCCATGAACACATGAAACCCCGAAGCTGTGACAACATGAATCACATCAGATCCATCTTCTGCTCTTTCTCCTCATCAGTTCCTCCCCAGTTCCTCCTGGTGGTTTTGAGCCAGTAGGGGGGGCTGCCCTCCAACCGATCCCAGCTCAGAACCGAGACCCGATCAGTCCCACAACATCACTGAAACCAGCTTTGTGCCTGAGAGGAGAGACGTTTAAAGATTTCTCCTCTTTCAGGATAAAGAACTTAAAATGAAGATGCAGAGTCAAATAAAATCTGATTCTCTCAGCAGGACACGGTCAGAACCAAAACGTTCTGAACAAATTCTGAAATGTGCTGAAGCTTGAAAATAATTTGTTTTAAAAAGGGTTGTTCTGCAAATCCTAATGTTCTGCCAAAAGGCAGGATGGAAACTGAAACTGGCTGAGGAAGATCATTAGTCAAACTATATGCTCAAATAAGTCAAGTCAAGTCATCTTTATTTATTTATTTATTTATTTATTTATTTATTTATTTATTTATTTAAGCAGAATATAAGCTAAAATGAGCAAAACAGAAGCTAAGATTAACAGAACAAAAGCTAAAATTAGCAGAAGCTAGAATAAACGAACAGAAGCTCAAATTAGTAGAACAGAAGCTAAAGTAAGCAGAACAGAAATTTAAAAAAAGCTGAACAGAAGCTAAAATTAGCCTAATAGAAGCTAAAATGAGCAAAACCAAAGCTAAAATTTACAGACCAGAAGCTAAAATGAGCAAAACTGAAGCTAAAATGAGCAAAACTGAAGCTAAAATGAACAGAACAGAAGCTAAAATGAGCAAAACCGAAGCTAAAGTTAACAGAACAAAAGCTACAATGAGCAAAAACAAAGCTAAAATGAACAGAAAGGAAGCTAAAATGAGCAAAACTGAAGCTAAAATTAACAGAACGGAGGCTAAAATTAGTAGAGAAGCTAAAATAAACAGAACAGAAGCTAAATTAGTAGAACAGAAGCTAAAATAAACAGAACAGAAACTAAAATAGTACAGTACTTGTCCTCCTTGACCTCACTGCAGCCTTTGACACTGTGGACCATAATATCCTCCTCCACCGTCTTCATGTGGAGGTCGGTCTCTGTGACATTGTCCTGGACTGGTTCAGATCTTTCCTCTCCGATAGGCTGGAATGTGTTAGCCTTGGCAATGCCACTTCCCAGACAGTCGGTGTCTCCTGTGGTGTCCCTCAGGGGTCAGTTCTGGGGCCCCTGCTGTTTTCCCTCTACATGCTGCCTTTAGGTCAAATTATCAATCAGTTCAACATTTCTTTTCACTGCTATGCCGACGACACACAGCTTTACATCAGGACTGGAACATCATCATCATCCCTATCTCCGTCTTCACTCACTGTTCTCTCTGCCTGCCTGGAGGAAATAAAGGCATGGATGAATCAGAATTTTCTTCAATTAAACTGCTCGAAGACTGAGGCCATATTGATTGGCACCCCTCACCAGATACAAACATCAACTTTAACAACAATCTCCTTCTCTGGTCAAGACATCCCCCTCTCCACCTCTGTTACAAATCTTGGAATAAAAATGGACTCTCATCTTACATTTGAAAATCACATTAAGCATCTGTTTAAAACCTGCTTCTTCCATCTTCGAAACATCTCCAGACTTCGCCCATCTCTGACTTTTCCTGATGCTGAGAAACTCGTCCATGCCTTTGTCTCCTCCAGGCTCGACTACTGCAACTCCCTGTTTATTGGTATCCCTGGCAAAAACCTTCAGAAACTTCAATACATTCAAAACAGTGCAGCAAGGATTCTGTTGAGAGTTCGTAAATTTGAACATATTACACCCATTCTCCATAACCTCCATTGGCTTCCTGTCACCTACAGAATTCAGTACAAAACTGCTCTCATTACCCATCAATGCTTGCACGGCACTTCACCTGACTATCTAAAGGACATTCTTGCACCATATTCATCCACCCGGTCTCTACGATCACAGAACAGTAATTTACTTCATATTCCTCGGACCAAATTGAGGACCATGGGAGACCGAGCATTCTGTGTGGCTGCCCCCCGCCTGTGGAACTCCCTCCCTGATGACCTGAGAGCTCCACAGTCACTGGTTGACTTTAAAAGCAGCATAAAGACCTTTCTTTTTAAGCAAGCCTATTCTGCCTCCACATGATTTTATCTTTGATCTTAGCTGATATCATTATTGATTTTACTTGATTTTATCACTTGTTTTATTTTATTTATTTTTTAAGCAAGCCTAATCTGCATCCACATGATTTTATCTTTGATCTTAGTCGATATTATTATTGATTTTATTTGATTTTATCACTTGTTTTATTTTGATCTTTGCTTTATTACAATTTGTAGCACTTTGAGATTTTTATTAATGAAAAGTGCATTATAAATGGAATTCATTATTATTATTATTATTATTAGTACTGTAGTAGCTAAAATGAGCAGAACTTGAGTTAAAATAAGTAGAACTGAAGCTAAAATGACCAAACAGAAGCTAAACTAAGCAGAACTTGTTAAAATAAGTAGAACAGAAGCTAAAATGACCAAACAGAAGCTAAACTAAGCAGAACTTAAGTTAAAATAAGTAGAACAGAAGCTAAAATGACCAAGCAGAAGCTAAAATAAGCAGAACTTGAGTTAAAATAAGTAGAACAGAAGCTAAAATAAGCAGAGCATAGGATAAAATTAAACATTTTGTTTGGATTTTTCCAAAGCTGAGGGAGGGGATGTGACAAAAGAAGTGAGAACGGTTCTTTAAAGCTAATTGAAATCATGTTTTGTAAATAAAACGAGAGTAGCAAAAGTTCATTGTTCCACCCAACCTTCATCAAATGACTGAACACATTTTGTTGCATCAAACTAAACTCATGTTGCATCTTGACGTGTGAAGTTTTTTTCTCTACGACCATGTCCCGTTCAGCCGAGCTGGAAGCAGTGACTCTGATCCGTCGTTTTTCCTCAGGATGTTCGAGCTCACCTGCTCCCTCCCTCTGGAGAAGGACCTGCGGGTGATGCTGTACGACCACGACGTGCTCACCAAAGACGAGAAGATCGGCGAGACCGTGATCGACCTGGAGAACCGCTTCCTGACCAAACACGGAGCCCTGTGCGGCCTGCCTCAGACCTACTGCGTGTGAGTGAACGCACCCACCGGACGGTTCTGTCCGTGGTTCCAGGGTGCAGCCTGGTTTGAACTCACGTGAATGTCCTACGCTAGGTCGGGGGTGAACCAGTGGCGGGACCAGCTGACGCCCAGGCAGCTGCTGAACAGACTGTGTGAGCGGCGAAACCTGAAGAAACCCGTGTATGACGACGACACGGTCTGCTTCAGAGGACAGAGATACACAGCTACAGACCTCGGTGAGTTAGAAATCAACAACCAAAGTACTTCTGATTTCATTACTCACTCATTTTAAAGGGTTCATATTACAAGTGACTCATTATGGTCACCATGGCAACCACATGTTTGTCACAGATTCAGAGTAGAAAATTTAAGACGGCTTAAAAGTTGTTGACATCACCAAGTTAAGGTTACAATCTTAATATATAATACAGTATAATGCATAATAGTATGGTACAGTACAATATGAAACAATATAATACTATTCAGTACAATATGACAGAAATAGTAAAATACAACACAATACAATATAGTACGATATGATACAGTACAGTATGATACAATATAAAACAATACAGTAAAAACTGATACATTAAATGTAATATAAAACAATACTCTACAATACAATATGATAAGGTACAATGTAATACAATGCATTATGATACAGTACAGTATTGTACAAAACAATACAATGTAACACAATACAGTACTGTACAGTATGATACAGTACAATGCAATTCAATACTGTACAGTATATACAATACTGTACAATACGATATAGTACAATAAAATACAAAACGATAAAGTATGATTTGATACAATACTGTTCAGTAAAATATGGTACAGTACAATGCAATATGACACAATACAATGCAATACAATATAATACGATACGATACAGTACAATACAAAATATTAAAGTACAATTTGATACCGCACAATACAATACAATAGAGTACAATACAATATGCTATAAATGACACAGTACAATATAATACAGTAGGATACAATACTATAAAGAACAGTACAGGGAACCCTCGACTTACGAACGAGTTCCGGACCTAAGGACCGTTCGTATGTTGAAAAAAACGTAAGTCGAATCATATAGTAAAAAAAAAATTATTTTTATTTTTTATAAATGAATACATGTACAGTACTGTACAGTCACCAAGCACTTAGCCTATCCTAACACAGTTTTTAAAGATGAAGGAGTGAGTTGAATTGTCTCCCTTTCACATAAAGTGAAAGTAGCTCCCTTTATGTGAATGGAGCCTGCTGGGGAGGAGGGAGACAATTCAACTGACTCCTTAACTGTGTTAGGATAGGCTAAGTGCTTGGTGACTGTACAGTACTGTACATTTATTTATTTTAAAAAAAAAAAAATAAATATATATATATATTTTTTTTACAGTGCGTTCGTAAGTCCGAGTTGCCGTAGGTCGGGGGTGCCGTAAGTCGAGGGTTCCACAATATTTTTTTTTCATTCAACCTTTATTTATACAGGTTAATCCCATTGAGCATTGGGGACTCAGTTGCAAGAGAGACCTGAATTATTTAACAAAAAGTGATGACAGAAATAGACAACAAAGACAACAATAGACAATCATAATTTTTTTAAACAAGTTAAAATAAAATGGCAACCAAAAGGACAATCAAAAGGAAAATTAGTGAAAAAACAGCTAGGTTGTAAGTGATATGGTGTGATACAATACAGTACAAAACAATACAATATGATATCATCAAGAATACAGTACTGGTATATTGTAATACAATACCATACAATAATTCAAAGAACAATAAATATGATATGATATGTACAAAGTATGATACAGTAAATACAAAACTGTACAATAAAATAAAAGCAGTACAACACAAGACTGGCTCTCGTGCAAGACGGACACCTTTTCTTCCCTCTCCCGTCCTCCTCCTGCTTTTTTGCTCTCTGTCTATTTATCGTTTATCGGAGCTCCTATTTACACATCTTCCAAAACAAAAACTTCCTGGGATATGTGTTAACTAAAGAAAAGCTCTGTCTATCCCTCCCCCACCCCACCCCCCTCTGAACACAGTCGTCGGCAACGTGAGGTCATGGTTGTCATTTTGGTGATTTATGGCACAGTTGCATGTGTTTGGTGACCAACATCAACATCATGGTCATCTCTCGGTTAGCAAGGATCGACGCCACATTCTCTTTCCACGGTTACCGTTCGTCAGCTCGCTGCCCATTGAACTTAGAAGGCCGAGATGGTGTAGGGGCAGGGCAGCTGACCGGGACCCGAAGGTCCTGGGTTTGATCCCAGGTCATTGCACACCTCATGGTGTCTCTGAACAGGACACCTCATCCTCATTTGCTCCCTGGGCGCTTTCCATAGCTTCCCACTGCTCCGCCTGGTGGTGGATGGATTAAAAGCAGAGAGCCAGTTTTGTCTTTGTATGGGAACATACGATGATGACAATACATACATAACACACAACAGGGTTGTAAGTTGGCTCCTTATTTCCTTCCTTCCTTTAGTCGTCCATCCTTTTCCTTTTTCCTCATCTTTCTGTCTTCTTTCACATTTTTCATTTTCTTTTATCTGTCTCTCATGTTTTGTCTCCGTCTCCCGAGCTCCTTTTTAATCACCTCATCATCCTTCACTCAGTCTTTTCTTCTTCCTTTTACCACCTTTTCTTCCTCTGCTTTTTTCAACTCTCAGAGTTAATTAGTTTAATCTACTGGCTATGAGTCAATGCACCAGTTGGTGTGGTAGTAGACAGCTACTTAAGTTAATCATCTACAGCTGATTAACTTTTAGAGTCAACCCAATATGAAATGGCCACCACAACCAACAGACCTTTGGAAACACTAAAGTGACCACAGCTCAGTCGGTTTTACAGATATCAAGCTAAAATTTAGTGTAGTAGCTGACTGTTGTCCCCAGTACCGTACATACTTTGATACTTCGAGCAACAACTTTGCTTAATATCTTGGCATTGACTGTTGGTGGCATCAACTTTATTAGTCAAATATCTCTGGATGTCAGTGAAACTAGTAGAAATAAATTGTTTGTCGATTAATGTTTGGTGTAACCCCAATTTAAGATGTCTGCCACGGCTAATCAGAATCAGAATCAGTTTATTATTGCCATTGTCAAAGAATAAAATTCACTGACTAGGAACTTGCTTTGGCATAAAGGTGCAATAAAAAGTAGTAAAAATAGAAGAAAAAATAGAGTAAAAACATATGTACACACACACCAATAAACAATACAGTACAGCACAATATTCACAATAAATGGCAGTGACAAATGGTGCTAAATGAAGATAAATGGAGTGATGATGTACAGTGTTAGGCCAGTGATAAATGATAAGGCAGAGTTAAACAGTAACATAATGATGAATGTTCAGAAGACTGACGGCAGATGGAAAGAAACTGTTTTTATGGCGGGAGGTTCTGGTCCGAATGGACCGAAGCCTCCTGCCCTAAGGGAGTGGTTCAAAGAGTCCATGTGCAGGGTGAGAGGTGTCAGTTGTAATCCGACCAGCTCGCCCTACGGTCCTGGAGGTGTACAGATCATGGATGGATGGGAGTCTGCAGCCGATTACCTTCTCTGCAGAGTGCACAACACGCTGTAGTTTCTGTCTGTCCCTGGCAGTGGCCCCGGCATACCACACTGTGATGGAGGAGCAGAGGATGGACTCAATGATGGCCGTGTAGAATTGAACCATCAGCTTGGCCGGCAGCTTGGCTTTCCTCAGCTGCCGCAGGAAGTACATCCTCTGCTGAGCCTTCTTGATGAGGGAGCTGATGTTCAGCTCCCACTTGAGGTCTCGGGTGATGGTCACACCCAGAAACCGATAGTAGTCCACAGTGATGACGGGAGTATCGTTGAGGGTGAGGGTGGGGCAGAGGGGCTGTGACTCTCCTGAAATCCACAATCATCTCCACCGTCTTCTGGGCATTAAGCTCCAGGTTGTTGTCGCTGCACCAGGTCACCAGCCGATTCACCTCCCTCCTGTAGGCAGACTCATCACCATCTGAGATGAGCCCGATGAGGGTGGTGTCGTCTGCAAACTTGACTAGTTGTACGGAGTCATGACTGGAGGTGCAGCAGTTGGTGTACAGGGAGAAGAGCAGAGGGGAAAGTACACAGCCCTGTGGTGATCCTGTGTTAAGAGTCCGAGTGTCCGAGACAGTTTTCCCCAGCCGCACGCACTGACTCCGATCTGTTAGGAAGTCTATGATCCACCTGCAGATGGAGTCAGGTACATGGAGCAGAGAAAGCTTGTCTCGTAGCAGAGCAGGAAGGATGGTGTTGAATGCAGAGCTGAAGTCCACAAACGGGATCCTAACGTAGGTCCCTGGGGAGTCCAGATGCCGCAGGATGAAGTGGAGGGCCAGGTTTATGGCGTCATCTACAGACCTGTTGGCTCTGTAGGCAAACTGCAGAGGGTCCATAATCAACCATAGCCAACACAAAAATAGGTATATCTTTTGTCAAATTTCCGGTTTTTGAGGTAAAATTTGGCGTGATTGTAGCAAAGAGTCATCTCCAATGCATACTTTGAGCATCTACACATTTCAGTTTGAAAGTGGATGTAACACTGTCCCCTCTCATCTTAAGATGATCTTAATTAGAAACTCTGGTACGAAGGCAGCGGGTGATGCGTTTCTTCGAGGAACGTTAGATCTCTAGTTTCTTTTTATTGTCCCATCGCGGAGTGTAAAGGAGGAACTGCAAATACCATCTGTCCACCTCTGCAGGTTGTGATTGTGATAACTTGAAACATAAGTGAGGCTCCGACTTCCATTTTGGTGTTTGGCTACATCTAAGTGTAAGAAAGGTTCCTCTTGAAAATTGGAGTGCAAAGTCCAAATCCAAGATGACCACCATCATATATGCAAATCTTGTGACCTAGACAACCTGATAAATAAGCAACAGGGCAACATAGTTTTTGGTGTGGCTGCATCTAGGCGTATGACATGTTCTTTTGGAAAGTGGGGTTGCCACATCAAAATGCAAGATGCCACCATACCACCATAAAATGCTTACATAAACCAGCCATCCCAATCATTTGAAGAACTTTTGCTTCTCTAGTTTTTATATTGCTTAAAAGTGTAGTTTCCTCAGATGATTGAGGTGGTCATTAGACTGGCTGAAGGTTAATCTAAGGTTGCCAAAGCCACCATTGACTCAGGTCTTCACAGTTGAACTCCTACCCACTTGAATATCTGGCACCAGAAACATTAAGATTTTCTTGCATTCCCTGTTCATCTCCAAAACTACAAATATTCACAAATTCTGCAGCAACAAGGGACATTGGTGTACCGCTTGTTTTCTCTCTTCCCCACACTTCACTCTCTTTTTCTCCTCACTCTTTCCATCCTCTCCGGTCTTCAATGACTCTGACTTTTTGGTCATAAACTCCTGACTTTAACCCAGACCCTTCAGGTTTGAATTATTCTTGGACGTGCCGCAGAGTTTCCTCCTCGGGTTGTGATACAGAGACCAACAAACAGTAAAAAGTGTGGTGCTGTGTGAAGTATAAGGTCCTGTGTGAACGGCTGTCCTCCCACGGATTTCCATTCTCTGCTCCGAGAGCTTTAACGGCTTTTTAAAGAGCTCCACGGCCTCAGTTTAAACCCTGACTGTGTGTGTGTGTGTGTGTTTGTGTTTTCAGAGGACAAACATGTGTCCAAACGTTACCTCGGCCCAATTAAAGAGAGACTGTCTCTTCACATCTTAAGGAAAATGGGTCTGGTATCAGAACACGTAGAGACCAGACCCCTTTATAGCCCTCTGCAGCCTGACATCGAGCAGGTAACATAAACATTCATACTTCCATCCATTTTGTCAAACTTTTTATTATTTTAGAAGGATCTAGTTGGAACCACATACTGTACCTTATTAGATAAATAATTACTTCAGCTATAAAAACAAGACTGTAAAAATACTGTGGACTGTTTAATTTTTGTAATTTTTAAGAATGAATGACACACGGACATTGTTATTTTATTTACGCTGCAATGCATTCTGGCTAAATGTCATAGACAATTTGCTGCAGTGCAAACTTCATTCAGTTTGAATGTTAATTTTAGACATTATCTGATGTTTATCCCTTTAATTTGACCCAATGCATGATGACAGAGAGGAGAATGCAGACATTTCCCTGCTTTTGTGTTAGCTCCAGAGATAACATATATGACATTAGCTACAGAGCTAGTAGCCTTAGCACTGAATATTAGTAGCATTAGTTTCAGAACTAATATAGAAGACATTAGTTCTGGAACAAGTAGCTTTAGCTCCAGAGCTAGTAGCATAAGCGCTGGAGCTAGTAACATTAACTCCAGAGCTATTAAATGTCACATTAGCTCTGAAGCCGGTAGCATTATCTCCGGAACTAGTAGCATTAGCTTCAGAACTAATATGACATTAGTTTTGGAACAAGTAGCTTTAGTTCCAGAGCTAGTAGCAATAGCGCTGGAACTAGTAGCATTAGCTCCAGAGCTATTAAATATCACGTTAGCTCTGCGCTAGTAGTGTTAGCTTCAGAGCTAGTAGCGCTAGCTCTGGAGCTAGTAGCGATAGTTATTGAACTAATCGCTGTTCATCATCACCCACAGAATGTATTGCTCTGATAAAATAATGGGGAAATGGCATGAAAAATGTAATAAACATATATTTATTTATTTTATTTTATTTTTTTAAGTCACAAACAACAACTTTTAGTAGAATGGAGAAATAACCAAATAGTCAGAGTATTTTTTTCCCTCTGGTTAGGGGCGGGTGATGATGTGGGTAGACCTTTTCCCCAAGTCTCTGGGACCACCTGGACCGCCGTTCAACATCACACCACGCAAGGCCAGAAGGTATGAACACACACTCTCATACATCTACCATTGACAAACATCTGATTCTTGAACTAACGAGTGAACCAATCAAGCAATCGGCCGATCCATCGAAAAAGCTTAAGTTGTTCAGGCCGATGCTGCTTGGAGCATTTGTTAGACTCAAACTGAAAAACTGACGTTTTTTCAAACCACTTCCGTTGGCCAACAGGACACACCAACATAATGTATAAAAAAACATATAAAATTTATATAAAGATATGGACGTTTTCTGATTAGTTTCTACTCCCATTTTCTATTGAACTCAAGTGTTTTCTTAGCAGCATCTGTTGCTAAAAAAACTGAAAACTTAAAGATTCTTACTGTGCAAGAATTTCTTGTCCGGACCACAACTTTTGATCTGCTCAAGATAATTTAATGAAATTTCATACGAAGGTCAAGTTCACAAATGGAGATGTTACACAAACTTTGCTTGTCTGGGCTATAAATTTGATCCACTCAAGATAATCTAAGAAAACTTTATACATATTTGTACCACCACTAAACGAGTGTCGCATAAGCTTTTAACCACCAGAGCTTTAAGGTCAATGTCAAAGGTTAAGGTCAAAGGTTATACAAGGCAGTATTTCCCCTATCATTACATAAGGAGGGTGCCCCGCCTAGTCAACATAGCTGAGCACCCTGCCCACTGAACCGTACTGTCCATCCCCCCGTCGACAAAAATCCTGGAAGAGATGAGCACCTTACCAAGGCATATAACCAATGGGAGACATTGCAAGGCCTTCGTTTGTTCGGGCCATTGCTATAGATTACAATATACCGGTAATAGTTTGTTGACGGGTGTATAATGTGCCATATGTGTCTAGTGTTAGTAGTGGTCGTAACGAGTTAAAACCAGGTGAATGTGTCCACGGGGCCGAAATTCTGGCGCCCCAAATGAGACTATTGGAGCTGGTTGTTCGATAGCTGCCTACATGTTTCGAGGCACTTAACGAACACGTCGGTGAACGGAATTGCCCCGTGGACTGGCCACCACTGTGTTTGCGGTACTTTTGTTTTATCTTCTATTCTAGATCTTAACCATTCGTTCATTAACTCCTGGTTTTTACTCGTGTTGAGTGTCAGTCCATCAGAACCTGAGGCCGTCTCTGTTTCTGCTCAGGTTCTTCCTGCGCTGCATCATCTGGAACACGAGTGACGTCCTCCTGGACGACGTCAGCATCAGCGGGGAGAAGATGAGTGACATCTACGTCAAAGGGTGAGAGGAGGTGGAGGTTTTCTCTCCTCTACTTCCTGTCTGAGATGACCTTCTCTCTGAAAGACCGACTGTCTGTGTCCCTCAGCTGGCTGGACGGACACGAGCACAACAAGCAGAAGACGGACGTCCACTACCGCTCCCTGGGTGGAGAGGGAAACTTTAACTACAGGTTCCAGTTTCCCTTCCACTATTTACCGGCAGAGCAGCTGTGTGTCGTCGACAAGAAGGTAACCATGAGTAGATCTCCTGTCTGAGAAGAGCTTAACACTTTAAAAAAAAATCCAAATTTTAAGGTTAAGAGAACGGAGAAAGTAACATACTGAACGGACAACCACAACACAGTCTGTAGCTAACAAGGTTATAATTTGTGCCACCATCTTTGTAGGTGCTACAAGGTGTAGCCTACCATAGGCATCGTAATAATTATATGTTAAGGGGACATATCCTCCTCACATTTAAAAAAATTGTCATTTGGACACCCCCCCCCCTTGACACACACATTTACCTTGAAATATTAGTTCACCCAATGCTTTTTCCATTTCTTCATGAACAAATCCATTCCACTTGATTCATAAGAGAATACTCAAACCACTAAAAGTCCACTCTGGGTTTTCCTGGTTCCCTACAAAAACTCACCACACTTCATGAAGTGTTTCTCCTCAGTTACTTGGCTTGGCAGGGCGCCCATGGGGGGGAAAGGGGGAGACACCTCTGCGTTGCATGCTAGCTTAGTGCTACGTTAGTGCCGGCAGTTGTTGACAGGGGTGGGGGTTAGGATTCATGAGAGAGGCGGAGCTCTACATCTGTAGCGTCGTAGCTAGTGTGTCTGTGTTGCTTGCTAGCTTAGCACGGGATGTGTGTGCGTGCCAGGATGCGTGCTCTATTCACACAAGGGGAACTGTTGGTCAGGTTACTTCTTGTTGTGCCATTAACTTTAAAATAGTTATTGAATTAAATGTTTACTTGTGTAGGTAAACGTAGATGTTTAACAACCAGTTAAAATACACTAGAATGCAATGGCATCTAGTTTATTCAAATGTCCCAGACCCCCCACTCCCCCATCAGTTTGTAACCCCCAAATTACAATTACTTCTGATGCCAATGCACCAGGCAATAAAAAAGTCCAATGGTTTACCATCAATTCTTATAAATATCAGAGAAAGTTGTATTATGGTAAATTTTTTTAAATACCAGTTTAATCCAGTATAATTACACAGGGACTAGATTAGACTTCTATAATTATTGTTAATCTGGTACGGAGGCTCAGAAGATACCTGGAAATTAATCTTCATTTTTAATGACACATTTTCTTAAATATCAACCTTTAGTGAACCACCATGTTTTACCTTTTTATAGGTAAAATCAATGAGCTAAATAATAGTGAAATAAAAGCTCAGCTGTCCTTGTCTAAATACTGATACTGTATTTGTATAAATGTTTATATGTAAACTTTTTTACTGCTTTTTTAGATTTTTCTACCTGGATTATTGAGCATGCATCAGGGCACCGTATTTTCCGGAATATAGGTCGCAGCTTTTTATCATTTTGGCATGCCCTGCGACCTATATTCAGGTGCGACCTATTTATGGCTTTTTATAAAATAAGCTGATTTGTAATAATTTATTAACAAAAATTAAACTGAGACACACTCTTACAATAATGTCAGCTAACAAATATATTTTTAGGTGTTTATCCTGCTAAAATTATTCATTTATTAAAGAAAAGTTCAGCTCAGACACATATTTGCTATAATTTTTATCAAACAAATAATTGTTTTTAAGTGTTAATCTTCTTAAAAGCCTTGCTGTGCGCTCCTGTGGCAGACATTTGCAGCAGAGCTAAACACGGTCCACATTTTGACGTAGGTGCGACCTATATATGTTTTCTTTTAAAATGAATGAATAAACATCAAATCAAAAAAAAAAAAAAAGGTGCAACCTATATTCCAGAAAATACGGTACATGTAAATATATTTTCAGATTTATCCATAAACAGGGAAAATAAGTTTACCTCCTTAGTCTATATGCATTTAACTACAGGTACTGTTTGAGCTCTGGTTAGACTAAACAAACTTAAATAATTTAATCCTCCTGCTGCCTTTGGGTCAAACATGACCCACGAGGCCTCGTTTGACCCAAGGGCAGCAGGAGGGGTAATTATTTGAAGAGCTGTTACGTACTGGTTTAGCAAAAATCCTTTCAGCACAAACAAAAGTGATTGTTTTTCAAAACAAAACACCCTGAAGATACCCTGATGCATGCTCAATGCCAATCAGACCCTGAAGATCTTTGTCTGTAAAAATATTTTTTTTACATTTATAAAAGGTTTTTAATGTTTTAAAGGACAGTTTTTATTCTTTTCCTGTGTGGCCCTGAACCAAATGATCCATAGACCAGTACTGGCCTGTGGCCCGGTGGTTGGAGAACCCTGATTTAAAATATTCTGTGTAAGATGGCAGAAACCCACTTTGGTCTTGGATGTGCTCAGACTAGCTGTTAGCCCATCAGTCCAATCAGAACTGAGCAGGTAAGATATTGACTGCACATAACCTTTCCACACAATCCCACTTTAACCATCTCAACATTGTTTTATGAGCAATAGGAGATTTAAATGTAATGTTTCAAACATTGAGAGCTGAGTCAGAGCTAAAGGTTCGAGGTCCCCCCCCCCAACTGATCCACTGAGGCCTCTGATTAACAGAAATAATGATGTGACAGTTCCTCAAGAAGAAGTGGATGCTGGCGAATCCTCGAGACTCAACAAAAACATGCAGCAAGGAGCTAAAAACAACATCCCGCCAAACGCTGGAATAACAGCCCGCCTCTCGTCTGCTTGCCTTGGCCCGGGGCCGAGCCTCTTTAGCCGCTCGCAGCCGACATGTTTTATGGTGGCGTTCGCTCGCTCGCACCCGCGTCTTCAATCAGCACGCAGCCGAAAAGACAGGAGGGAGTTTTAATGTAAAAACTCTGCCGGGCGGAGAGCTTCGATCGAGGGCCGGCGCGGGAGCCAGAACCTGCGAGGCTGATGAACGGAGCCGTCAGCGCTCCGACACGGGGAGGTGTCGGACTGGGATTAGTTCATCACTGAGTTTATGACCCGGACAACATGAACCAGTACTGGGAGGTGTCGGACTGGGATTAGTTCATCACTGAGTTTATGACCCGCACAACATGAACCAGTACTGGGAGGTGTCGGACTGGGATTAGTTCATCACTGAGTTTATGACCCGCACAACATGAACCAGTACTGGGAGGTGTCGGACTGGGATTAGTTCATCACTGAGTTTATGACCCGCACAACATGAACCAGTACTGGGAGGTGTCGGACTGGGATTAGTTCATCACTGAGTTTATGACCCGGACAACATGAACCAGTACTGGGAGGTGTCGGACTGGGACTGAGTTTATGACCCGGACAACATGAACCAGTAAATCAGAACCATTTAACACTGGTGGAACCTCAAGTCCAACCTTTTGTACAGAAAATTTCACTGAATGGATTAACCTGCTTAATATTTCAGTAGAACATGATCCAGAGCCCACTCATTTTTACAACCAACTCATCCATCCATCCATTCATCCATCCATCATCCATGCATCCATCCATCCATCATCCATGCAACTGTCCATCATCCATTCATCCATCCATCCATCATCCATCCATTCATCCATCCATTCATCAATCCATCATCCATCCATTCATCCATCCATCCATCCATTCATCCATCCATCATCCATCCATCCATCCATCATCCATCCATCCATCCATCCATCATCCATTCATCCATCCATCCATTCATCCATCATCCATGCATCATCCATCATCCATCCATTCATCCATCATCCATGCATCCATCCATCCATCATCCATGCATCATCCATCCATTCATCCATCCATTCACCCATCTATCCATTCATCCATCTGTCCATCCATCTAATCATCCAGCCATCCATCATCCATGCATCCATCCATCCATCATCCATGCAACCGTCCATCATCCATTCATCCATCCATTCATCCATCATCCATTCATCCATCTGTCCATTCATCCATCCATCCATCCATTCATCCATCCATTCATCCATGCATCCATCATTCATCCATCCACCCATCCATCTGTCCATCCATCCATCATCCATGCATCCATCCATGCATCCATTCATCATCCATTCATCCATCCATCCATTCATCCAGCCATCCATCCTTCCATTCATCCATCTGTCATCCATCCATCCATCATCCATGCATCCATCCATTCATCCATCTATCCTTCTATCCATCATCCATCCATCCATCCATTCATCCATCTGTCCATCCATCCATCCATCCATCCATCCATACAACTATCCATTATCCATGCAACCATCCATCATCCATTCATCCATCCATCCATTCATCCATCATCCATGCATCCATCCATCCATTCATCCATCCATTTGTCTATCCATCCATTCATCCATCCATCCATTCATCCATCCATCCATTCAGCCATCCATCCTTCCATTCATCTATCATCCATCCATCCATCATTCATCCATTCATTCATCCATGCATCCATCCATCCATCCATCCATGCATCCATCCATTCATCCATCATCCATGCATCCATCCATCCATTCATCCATCCATTTGTCTATCCATCCATTCATCCATCCATCCATTCATCCATTCAGCCATCCATCCTTCCATTCATCCATCATCCATCCATCCATCATTCATCCATTCATTCATCCATCTGTCCATTCATCCATGCATCCATCCATTCATCCATCCACCCATCCATCTGTCCATCCATACATGCATCCATACATGCATCCATCCATCCATCATCCATGCATCCATTCATCCTTCCATTCATCCATCCATTCATCCATCCACCCATCCATCCATCCCTCCATCCAGCCATCCATCCTTCCATTCATCCATCCATTCATCCATCCATCCATTCATCCATCCATTCATCCATCCATTCATCCATCCATCCATTCATCCATCCATCCATCGTCCATCCATCCATTCATACATCCATCCATCCATTCAGCCATCCATCCATCCTTCCATCATCCATTCATCCATCCATCCATCCATTCATCCATCCATCCATTCATCCATCCATTCAGGGTCACTGGTGCTTATATCCAGCAGTCACTTTGCAAGAGGTGGGGGACACCCTGGACAGGTCTCCAGTCCATCACAGGGACACATAGAGACAAACGAGACAAACATACATTCACTCTCTCATCTAGGGACAATTCTGTCACCAGTCAGTCTAACATGCATGTTTTTGGTCTGTGTGAGGAAACTGGAGTACTCGGAGAAAACCCATGCATGCACAGAGAGAACGTGCAAACTCCACCCAGGAAGGCCCCCTGCCGGATTTGGATCCAGCAACAACCTCTACCAGCTGATCCACCGTGCCGCCGTACAACCAACTGAAAATACTAAAACATTTCACATCCTGTTGTGAACAAAAGCTATACACAAATGGAAATGTTTAAAGTAATGGTTAATTTGATGGTGGGTTGGTTAATTTTGAAAGTTTTAGACCAAAAACCATTGAAGTGGCACCACTGTAAAATACTGGAGAAACATGATTTCTTAAAGGAGACCACATATTGGTATTTTAAATTTTTATGGTATGTCTGTGGGCTATCCAGACCATATTCATTCAATTTAATGCACAAAATAATTCTTAGATAATAAAATATCCCCTTTCTAGTTATGCATTTTCTGACTTCCGTTCTAAACGACCGGTTTATGATAATGAGCTCTGAATGCCACGCCCTACAAAAATCTGTTTACATTTACTCCGCCCTCTGAAACAGCCAGTATCTCTAATATGTTGTTGTTTTAAAATTAGCTCTTTTTTAATTACTCATTTGACTTACTGTTAGTGCTAGCTTAAGATAACTTACCGAAAGCCGTCTGCGCGCGCCGCCATTTGCAGCTCCTTTTAGCATTAGCCCACCTCCGAGGCTAATGATAGCTCTTCCTCCTCCGGCACACCGCCAGTTAACCGCTCGTTGCATGCGGCGCTTTTGGGAGCGATCGCTGCTTCAGTCCACACACACACAAAGTTCACCGAGTGTCTCCAGTTAATTTATCCGTATGAGGCAACCTCTGACCTCAAAAGCCAGCAGCTCCCAGCAGCTCACGCCCGCAGATGGTCCCTTCGCCGGCGGTCTGCTCGTTTTATTTCTGCCGGCTGCGCGTTGGGAGCGATCGCTAAAAATTGAACTAAAACGTAAAAATAACAATTATACTTTATTTATAAAGCCATTTAAAACAACCACAGCTGCAACAAAGTGCTGTACACATGAAATTAAGAACATTTAAACAAAAGATGAGATGAAATCAGGAATCAGGTGAGGGGCTGGACTCAGGTTTGGTGTGGGTTGTGGCTGCGGTTTGTGACGTCACAAACCGCAGGAAGTGAGAACGAAGTGTTTCTATCACAGACAAATAAATCTACTTAGAGTAAATAAACCACTGGGTGCATTACTTTGGCCCTAGTACTGTTTTTTATGAAGTACATACCCAAAGTTGAGTAAAAAAAACATTAAAAAGTGAATTTTGAATCTGTGGTCCCCTTTAAACTTTGACTTTTTATTTATTTCTTGTTTAAAATTGACTTTTACAAAGTAAATGCATTCATGGTCTTGTCCCAGAGCTGGTGAACAGAATGATAAAGGTCAGCAGGTCAGGAGATGCAACAAGAGGTGCAGTTGATGCAAACCTGCAAAATACAAAACATCATTTGGTCGATGTTCCTTCTCATTTAAAGGCCCTCACATTTGTATCAGTTTACCATCAGCAATAAAAACATTAACACATCTTAGAGTGTTTAAATCCCAGGTGGAAAAAAAATTGTTGAAGCAAAACCAAACCTGTGAACACATGAGGATGGAGGAGCAGGCATGTGTGTGAAGGAACTGTTTAATTGTAATTACATTTTAATTTTATTATAGCTGTTTTTATATAAAAGTCCAACCAAGGGCTGGGTTTGCAAATTAGTCTGGCTTGAAAACCTTCAAACAAAACAACAGTCGCTTCGCTTTTATCAAGTAACATTGTTTATTGTTCTGTCCTTGATCAAATAAACTTGAATGGATGAATTTTACCTATAAAAAATCAGTTTGGTAACTCTAGATTGGTTACTCTAAATTGGTAACTCTAAATTGGTAACTCTAAATTGTCTCTAGGTGAGAGAGTGAATGGTTGTTTGTCTCGTTTGTCTCTATGTGTGCCTGTGATGGACTGGAGACCTGTCCAGGGTGTCCCCCACCTCTCACACAGTGACTGCTGGACATGAGCACCAGTGACCCCCGCGACTCAAAAAAGAAAAAGTGGGTAAAGATAATGGATTGATGGATTAATGGATGGATGGATGGATGAATGGATGGATGGCATGCTTCGATGAGAGACAGGTGATCATGTAACGGTTGTTTTCTGTCGTTTTCTGTGTGTCTGTTTTTTGGCATAATATTTCATGAACCACTACACGAGTTGTGACGACCATCCATCCATCCTGGAGATCAGAAGTACCATCAGTGTTGTAAAGAGTGTTAACAACCACCGACCGATGTTTGGCGCAGCTTTTATAAACCTGGTGATCTCAAGACAAACTCTGTGTAAAGAATCTGTCCCCCGGTGTGGTGATCGTCTACAGAAACTCAGAATACACCAGCGGGAGGATCAAACAAGATGTCTAAAGTGACATAATGACGTGGCTTCGTGGTGGCGCTTTGACTGTAGAGACCAAAAACTGTCTGTGTTCAGTTCTTCACAGAATAAACATGTTTGAGGACCAGGCCCGTTTTCCTTCAGAAGTGAAGGGACAGTTGACCCTTAACTGGATCAAGGTGACATTAGGACATATTTCTGTCCTCTGGCAACACAAACACACTTTGGATTTTAAACGAAGGCTGTGGAACTCATATTAACTACCGTAGATGTAAAATGTCCTGGGGAGAATTAATGTTGATTAACATGTATAATCCAGCTTTAGAATCAGTTTAACCTCAATTCTACATTGGTTGTCATAAAAGTTGGAATTGTGATATGATGGGTCGCAAAACATCAAATTTGGGGTTTCGAGATGATTCCAGAAAGAATAAACTTTCCTTTTGGCTACAATTGTTACAACTTGTTGTTTTTGTTTTTCAATGTAAAACAGTATAACGGTGGTTTTTCTCAATAAAACCCTTGTTTTATTGATTTACTGTACTGTTTTCACATTTAACCAAAGACAGCTGGAATAACAATTTTCTGCTGCTGTTATTTTGTGGACTGGATGCTGAAAACCAGTGATACACACCAGTTGTCCTCAGTCCTGGAGGATCATTATCCTGCAGGTTTTAAATGTTTCTCTGATTCAACACACCTGATGTGAATAAATGAGCGAACAAAAAGACTTCTGCTGCTAAAGAGGAGAGCATGCAGGACAGTGGCCCTCAAGGACCAGGACTGTGACCACTGGTTAGAGTTGACTAAGAGAAGAAACAAATGTTCTTTAGTTACCACTCTGGACCGGACTAATGCTGTTCTATATTAAAGAGAGCAGTAGTGTTAGTGTTAAACGTTAGAGATAATGGTAGTTTAATGCTCAGTTGGAGTTAGCTTTTCTCTGAGTATCTGCTAGCTTATCGGAGTATCTGTTAGCTTGACGCTCAGTAACTGTTTGTTTGATGCTTAGTAACTGTTAGCTTGACACTCAGGCCCTGTACACACGTAGCTGGATATCAGTAAAACCGAATAGTTTATCATGTGGTTTGGCCTTTCATCCACACGTAAACTCCAGTTGATGTAACTATAAACGAATAATAAAAAAACTATGACCAAAGTGGAGATTTGAGAATTCTCCACTTTCGAGTTTGCGTGTGGACTTTCAGAACCGGATATTTGCGTATTTCTCCGACAGCTGCTGCGGTGCTGACGTCACATAATGCTCGGGGAAAAAAGCACTAAAAATGTCAACATACCTGCTCTGACATGATTCCCAGTCGACATTTTCCTGCGTTTTATTAACTTTGTACTCCAACACGGTATTTAATAGTAGTTCAACCTCACGGTCTGTCCACACAAACGAACGGGAAAAAAAAGGAAATAATAACAGGAAGTTGTGGTTGCTTTGAAGGGTTGTGATTGGCTGATATACGTTTCACCTTTGCACTACACTGCCACCTATGGGTTCGGCATATTCTTTACAACGCTCTGTGGTGAAAATAGACGGGTACATGTAGACGAACATTTTAAATATCCGAACATGTATGTACAGAGATATTTTTTTGTGCAGATATTCGTTTTTCAAACACCAGGCTACGTGTGTACAGGGCGGCCAGGGCCTCAGTAAAAGTTAGCTTGCCTCTGAGTATCTATTAGCTAAAGCTCAGTAACTGTTAGCTTGATGCTTAGTAACTGTTAGCTTGACACTCAAAAGTTAGCTTGTCTCTGAGTATCTGTTAGCTTGACGCTCGGTAACTGTTAGCTTGACGCTCAGTAAAAGTTAGATAAGCTAGCAGATACTCAGAGACAAGCTGAGTGTCTGCTATCCGAGTAACTGTTAACTTGACGCTTAGTAACTGTTAGCTTGACGCTCAGAAAAAGTTAGCTTGTCTCTGAGTAGCTGTTAGTTTTTCTCTGTGAATTTCTCCATGATTGTTCAGGGTCAAGTATTCTGACTGCTCTTCACTGCTACGATGACTGCTTAGAACTACTCCAGTGTTTCTCCTACCATTATCCAAGGAGGGTGCCCTGCCTTGTCAATAGAACTGAGTGCCTGCCAACCAAAATGTCCTTCAGTTATGACTCCACTCCTTCCCCCATTGGACAACTGCCAGTCTTGACATAGCACTAAGTTAGCAGCACACAATACAGACGTGCTAGCTAAAAAGCTACAGATGTAGCGCTCCGCTTCTCTCACACATCCTCAACCAACACCCCCTCCTCCCATCAGCACCTTCCAGCACAACCTTAGCGCTAAGCTAGCGCTAAGCGCACAACACAGACATGTCTCCTCTCCATATATCCTCAATCCCCCTTCGATAAACATTAGATGAGCGTGCTACCCAGGCAAGTGTTACATACATCCTCAGATGATGCTAGTGTTAAAGGGAAAACATTACGTCGGCCAGACTTCTGCTTCCACCTGAAGCCATTTGCCATATTAAGAGAGGGTTTTGTTTACCTGCTGCATGCACACAAGGACAGTTGCACATAAACACCCAAGAACGCATAGATTGAACCATATAAGGCTTATTGCAACATATTTTGCTACAGATCCAATGAGGTTGCACTCACGTCCCCTTTAAGAAGAGGAGTCTAGAGTCAAAGGAGGCCAAGTGTCCACGCGGAGTTCGGCACTTCGTTTCTGATTCCGGAACGTGGCGGGTCGGGACAAAGTCCAGCGCTGAAATAATTCTGTAACTTTCATCTGCCTTAATAGAAATTAAATGTTAAAACTTTATTCTTTTTTGCCGTTATTCATGTCGGCGTGAGTCCTCTTTCCACCTGGAACTAATCACCTGGCTTTGAACACCGTGGTCAAACGGCGACACATGTGGCGTAGGGAAAACACTGAGCTCCACACATCCTTACTAAAAACAAACAATTCTACAATTCCCTCACAATTGTAAGAGAACACATTTATTTATTTTATTTAAATGACACTCTCCTCTATTCCATATTCACAATATATTTCTCAGAATTTAGAAACAAGTTTTTCTTTGTGGGAGGTTGCTAAGTGCTTTTTGTTTATGGAAACTCTTCTTGCTGAATACGTTGAGGACCAGGGACGTGCCAGAATTTGACACAAATCAGAGGAAACCCGTTTAAAACAACGTGCGAACGTCCATGTTTTCTGTCAACACGACAAAAAAACAAACTGAGAGCGAGAGATTTAGAACGGAAGCTCGATGTGTAGCCAAGTGAATCAAATTAGCGCAGACATGCGACAGGATCAGATTCAGTTTGGGAGTTGGGTGTGATTTTACCAGAGGTGATAATTGCTTCACTCCCAGATGTGTGTGTCCTGATGGAGTGTGTAGACATAATTAGAGTTGATGCAGCACGGCTCTGACCAGAGGGTGGTGTTTCACTCTTTTTGACTGAAAGAACAGAGAAATAATTATATGCAGACCAAACGGACAACCATAAGACACAACACCAATCATGAATGTAGGTCCTCAACATTTTGGTCAGAACAACAAAGGCTTAACTTTAAATGTAGACTCTTTTTCCAATTTGAGAAATTAAATAAGAAAAATGTATGAGAAAATCCAGATTGGAAGAGATATTAGACTGGTACAGGACATGTCTGAGGACAACAGGACCTGTTAGACTGGTACAGGACATGTCTGAGGACAACAGGACCTGTTAGACTGGTACAGGACATGTCTGAGGACAACAGGACATGTTAGACTGGTATTGGACATGTCTGAAAACAGTTGGACATGTTAGACTGGTATAGGACATGTATGAGGTGGACAGTGGTGAGATGTGCTGTAGAAGTGACAGATAGCTTCAAGGTGAAGGTGGGAGTGCAACAAGGATCTGCTCTGAGCCCCATCTTGTTTGCTCTTGTTATGGACCGACTAGAGAGGCAGCTGTGGCTGAGTAGTTAGAGCAGTTGTCCTCCAATGCAAGAGTTGGGAGTTCGATTCCATCAGCAGTCACATGCAGAAGTGTCCCTGGGCAAGACACTGAACTCCTCATTGCTTCCGATGTGTGTCCCATCGGTGTATGAATGTGATAAAACACTGATTATTCTTTGTATAGATCTAGTAAAGTGCTGTATGAATGGGTAAATGATGCACAGATTATAGTGCAAAGCACTTTGAGTATCTTGATTAGATAGAAAAGCGTTATATAAGTAGAGTCCATTTACTATTCACCCACTGATGAGGTCAGGCAGGAATCCCCGTGGACTATGATGTTTACAGATGACATTGGAATCTGTGGTGAGAACAGGGAACAGGTGGAAGAGAACTCAGAGAGGTGCAGGTGAAAGAAGAGGAATGAAGTCAGTCGTAGTGTTTGATGGCAGCCATCTTAAATTATTTTGGCGTCAAAAGTTAATCTTGCCAATGTGTATCTAATGATTAAGTTCTTAGAGTTTCATGAAAATCTGTTCTCTGGTTCATGAAAAATGTTGCTGTCCTACAAAAGCATATCCAGACAGGCAGATACAGGTCTGTCATCATGAGAGGGAAAGTTTGGACACTTGATCTTTATTTAACAACACTATTCATTGGATTCCTTTATGGATGCCTTTCAGAACATCAGACATTTTCGTGTCTCACTGGGTTGCAACAAACGGCAACAAACTATGACTGACTTTTACTTGGAACTTTCCAAAGCTAGGTAAACTTTTCCAAGGATTCTTAAGTTCTTTAGAAGTTTCGAGGCCACGCTCTCATCTCACTGGAGTTTTGACCAGGTCCAAAAAGCTTCAGCCACTCCATGAGGAGCCTACATTTTCAATAACTTCTGCAATTTATGCAACAAATTTATTCTTAAAATAGTTGTCTCAAGCATCCGTGACGTATTGTGGCTAAATTGCGACACAACCGTTGCACCTGATCTGTAGCAATGTTTTATTTTCAGATATTCCAAGAGAATATTTGTGTATTTTTTCCTAAAATTATGTCCTCAACTAGTTTCTCATGGTTCAAGTTCAAGTAGGTTTATTGTCATTTCAGCACATATGGAACATGAGGAGTCCCAGTTACATCCAACAATAGCAATAACCGTGGCATCCCAGTGAGATATATTCATTCATTCATTCATTCAACCTTTATTTATACAGGCTAACATTATTGAGAGACAAGGACTCATTTACAAGAGAGACCTGTTCCAGACAGAACATATATAGTACAGAAAACAATAAACTACTTTGTACAGTAAAAGTACAGTTAAAATAAGAGTATAAAACAATAAATCACAGTGCCATAAAGCAAGGTGAAATACTAAAAACAAGACCATATTTGCTTAGATTTTTCTATTGACATTTTCAAATGTTTGAAACCACTTTAAAAAATCAAGGTGGACTTAGATACAAACCTAAGCCTGATTTGATGTCGCATGGAAAAACACTGGAAGACAATTCAGATATGAAATCAGTTTAGCTTCATGCCTGAATGGTATGGTATATAGAAATTCCATCCATCCATCCATTGTCTTTACCCGCTTGGGACCAAGATGGTGTAGAGGTAGGACAGCTGACTTGGGACCAAAAAGTCCCAGTTTGACTCCCTGCCATGCCCATTCGCTGTGGTGTTCCTGAGCAAGACACCTAATCTCTAATTGCTCCCCGGGTGCCTACATATCTGCCCACTGCTCCACCTGCGTGTATCTCACATGTGATGGGTTAAATGTAGAGAACTAATTTTGTTATTGTATAGAAACATACAATGATGACAACACATAGCACTTTTTCCTTTTCGGATCACGGGGGTTCCCAGTGCCCATGTCCAGAAGTCACTGTACGAGAGGCGGGGGACACCCTGGACAGGTCTCCATTCCAGTCCATCACAGGGGCACTTGGAGACAAACAACCATTCACTCTCTCACTCACACCTATGGACAATTTAAAGTTACCAATCAGTCTAACATGCATGTTTTTGGAGTACCCGGAGGCAGCACGGAGAGAACATGCAAACTCCACCCAGAGAGGTCCCCGGTCGAGATTTGAACCTGGGTGACGTGCTCACTGAGAGGCAGCAGCTCTACCAACTACACCACCGTGCTGCCCCATATATAGAAATTATTATTTTTAAATAATCTATGTTATAGATGGATATAAGCAGCTGTGGCTGAGTGGTTAGAGCAGTCGTCCTCCAATGTAAGAGTTGGGGGTTCGATTCCAGCAGCAGTCACATGCCGAAGTGTCCCTGGGCAAGACACTGAACTCCTCATTGCCTCCCATGTGTGTCCCATCGGTGTATGAATGTGATAAAAGAACTTATTAATCTTTGTATAGATTTAGTAGTGTGCTGTATGAATGTGTAAATGAGGCACAGATTGTTGTAAAGAGCTTTGAGTGTCTTGATAAGACAGAAAGGTGATATACAGTTTAAGAACAGTCCATTTAATACAATTATTATTTTCCCTTTCTTTGTGCAGGAGCACTTCTGGAGTTTGGATAAAGCTGAGACCAAGCTGGTGCCTAAGCTGACCATCCAGATCTGGGACAACGACAAGTTCTCCTTTGACGACTACCTCGGTAAGACCAAGCACTGGTCACGATGCAGAGCGCTGAGTTGGGAAGGCTTCCATCTTTGTTGTGATGCACTCATCCTAAATAAGATCCCTTTGGTTTCAGGATGGACCAGACTTATTGACACAGTGAAAAAATTAGGGATGGGGCCGATCCAGTATCGGTATCGGATACCAGCATATTTTAAGTACAAGATATCGGCTCCAAGCTGCCGATATTTCCGATCCAGCTTCAAAGAGCACATGTGTTCCATCATATTCTGTGACTGCTGTCTTAACATTGTATGAGTTAAACCCAATGAAGGCAATTTGAGCCTTACAACAAGAAACACACAAACTTTAACAGCACACAAGAGGCAAGTCTATACCACACACATGTCCTTCTCACTCATGGTTCAGCTGGAAAAACTAAAAAACCACTAAGCATGATGGGAAAGACAACAAAATCCACTCCCCTTAACCACTAAGGGAGTGGATTTTGTTGTCTTTCCCATCATGCTTAGTGGTTTTTTAGTTTTCCAGATGCACCTAAAGTTTTCCAGCTTTAGGTGCATCTGGAAAACTAAAAAAACGCTAAGCATGATGGGAAAGACAACAAAATCCACTCCCTTTAACCACTAAGGGAGTGGATTTTGTTGTCTTTCCCATCATGCTTAGCGGTTTTTTAGGTTTTCCAGCTGAACCATGAGTGAGAAGGACATGTGTGTGGTATAGACTGGCCTCTTGTGTACTGTTAAAGTTTGTGAGTTTCCTGTTATAAGGCTCAAGAGTGTCTTCATTGGGTGTATCTCACACAATGTTAAAATGAATTGTCTCAGTACATAAATTTCATTATACAGATTCACATACCTGAACAGTATCGGATTGGAAAAGTACTGTATCGGTATTGGTCGATACCCAGTTCTTAAGTATCGGTATCGGATCGGAAGTGAGAAATGTGGATCGGTGCATCCCTAGAAAAAGTCTACATATTTGGCCTTGTAGTGAAATGAAATAATGTATTAGTGCCTTTTGAGGGCAGGCAGACACTTTAAGTCATTCTGCTCTGACATTTAGACAGATTTTTCCTGTATTCTGGCCAAGGATTAGGGTGTAAACCCATCCCAGAAACCATATGTGCAACGTTCGAACAACTACTGCGATAACATTTATCTTTAGAATTAACACTCTCTCGTTTCCACTGCGTCGGCACATTTCGCCGAGAGGAGGAGGCCGACTTTATTTTGTCTTCCCGAAACTCAAGCTGTCAAAATTTCGCCTCTCCTTCACCCCCTGACTTTGCCCCAACCTCGTGCCTTGAAATAACTCCCCCGCCAGAGCCTCGGTTCGGCCTCCCCGCTCCTCCGCCTGAGGAGGGAGGCCGGCGGTTTGTGGGCTGAGCGTCCCTCTGCGGTGCGATGCGAGCAGGAAGATGAGGAATCCAGATCCCGACCTGTTCCTGTCTGTCACCGTCTCGCTCCGCTGCAGCGCTCCCTCTCCGCCGGGTCGATCCGCCTCGCGCCGGCTGCGGGTGTGTGGCCACCTCAAAGCATTTTTTCCGCGCCTGCCTGTCTTCAGCTCGTCGGCTCGGACCGCCGACCGTTAATCTTCCTGCACGGTGTGAGGGTCAGACACGAGTCATTTTCTTACAGCCGTGCTTTAGAGCTACATCGAACTCTGGAAAAGCACTTTCAGCGGACGTCTAGTCTTTCTGCAGCCCTTCGTACTTAACGTCAACAGAGATGAAAACTTTACTAACCAACCTTCATCACAGGACCATCCATAACTCACGCAGATATTACTCAGGAGGCGCCGAGGCGGCCCTTCAAAGTAAGAGTAGATAAAAGCTGATTCTGCAGGCCTGCTCCCCAACATGCTCCTCTACTAAACTGAAGAGGCTTTGTTGAGCTACAACAATCTACTTCCTGTCTGCTGAGCGCACGCAGGTGAAATAAAGACTCACGTTAAGTTTTAAGTTTAAAGTCGGGCAGAGCTAAACACAACTGGGCTGAGGTTTTCTTGAAGAAATAATCTGCGTGAATCCACCAAAGTTCAGTCAGGTCCTCTGGACGGTTTCTTTGTGTTGAATCCAAAGGACTTCATCAGTCTGAAGAAATAAGAGAAGATAGAACTTTATGAATGGAGATCTCAATTCTTGGTGTTGTTTAAAACCTTTGACTGCTCATTTCAGCTTCCTTCAGCTCCTTTTAGCTTCTTTCTGCTCATTTCAGCTTCCTTTGGCACCTTTTAGCTTCTCTCTGTTCATTTCAGCTTCCTTCAGCTCCTTTTAGCTTCTTTCTGCTCGTTTCAGCTTCCTTCAGCTCCTTTTAGCTTCTTTCTGCTTCTTTCAGCTTCCTTAGCTCCTTTTAGCTTCTTTCTGCTCATTTCAGCTTCCTTTGGCTCCTTTTAGCTTCTTTCTGCTCATTTCAGCTTCCTTCAGCTCCTTTTAGCTTCTTTCTGCTCATTTCAGCTTCCTTCAGCTCCTTTTAGCTTCTTTCTGCTCGTTTCAGCTTCCTTAGCTCCTTTTAGCTTCTTTCTGCTCATTTCACCTTCCTTCAGCTCCTTTTAGCTTCTTTCTGCTCATTTCAGCTTCCTTCAGCTCCTTTTAGCTTCTTTCTGCTCATTTCAGCTTCCTTCAGCTCCTTTTAGCTTCTTTCTGCTTCTTTCAGCTTCCTTCTGCTCCTTTTAGCTTCTTTCTGCTCGTTTCAGCTTCCTTAGCTCCTTTTAGCTTCTTTCTGCTCGTTTCAGCTTCCTTAGCTCCTTTTAGCTTCTTTCTGCTCATTTCACCTTCCTTCAGCTCCTTTTAGCTTCTTTCTGCTCATTTCAGCTTCCTTCAGCTCCTTTTAGCTTCTTTCTGCTTCTTTCAGCTTCCTTAGCTCCTTTTAGCTTCTTTCTGCTCATTTCAGCTTCCTTTGGCTCCTTTTAGCTTCTTTCTGCTCATTTCAGCTTCCTTCAGCTCCTTTTAGCTTCTTTCTGCTCGTTTCAGCTTCCTTCAGCTCCTTTTAGCTTCTTTCTGCTTCTTTCAGCTTCCTTAGCTCCTTTTAGCTTCTTTCTGCTCATTTCACCTTCCTTCAGCTCCTTTTAGCTTCTTTCTGCTCATTTCAGCTTCCTTCAGCTCCTTTTAGCTTCTTTCTGCTCATTTCAGCTTCCTTCAGCTCCTTTTAACTTCTTTCTGCTCATTTCAGCTTCCTTCTGCTCGTTTTAGCTTCTTTCTGCTCATTTCAGCTTCCTTGGGCTAGTTTTAGCTTCTTTCTGCTCATTTCAGCTTCCTTTGGCTCCTTTTAGCTTCTTTCTGCTCATTTCACCTTCCTTTGACTCCTTTTAGCTTCTTTCTGCTAATTTCACCTTCCTTTGGTTCCTTTTAGCTTCTTTCTGCTCATTTCAACTTCCTTCAGCTTCTTTTAGCTTCTTTCTGCTCATTTCACCTTCCTTCTGCTCCTTTTAGCTTCTTTCTGCTCATTTCAGCTTCCTTCGGCTCCTTTTAGCTTCTTTCTGCTCATTTCAGCTTCCTTCAGCTCCTTTTAGCTTCTTTCTGCTCATTTCAGCTTCCTTCTGCTCGTTTTAGCTTCTTTATGCTCATTTCAGCTTTCTCAGCTAAGTTTTTAGGTATTTTTCACCTAAATTAGTCTTTTATCTGCTATTTATTTTTTCTGAATTTGGCCTTTTGTGCTTCATTCTACTATTTTCAGTTCATTACATTCCTTAAGCATTTTTCAGCTAATTTCAGCTTCTTACCACACATTTCAGCTTTTTTCAGCCTTTTTGTTCATGTTTATTCCTGATACAGTAATTTAAATGTTTAAAAATGTCACATTTTTGTCATCTGTGTATGTTTCCCATACAAGACGAAATTCGTCTCTGCATTTAACCCAACCACCACCAGGTGGTGCAGTGGGCAGCCATAGAAAGCGCCCGGGGAGCTGGGGAAATAGGTGTGCACTCAGACACCCCAAGGTGTGTAGTGGCCGGGGTTCGAACCTGGGTCCTTCGGGTCCCAAGTCGGCAGCCCTGCCTCTACACCATCTTGGCCCTATATATTTAAGCTCCTTACAGCTATTTTTTCTACTTTTTCAGCAACGTTTTAGGTATTTTCTGCAGATTTTTTTGCCCCCCTTTTTTTCTTCTTCAGCTGTGCTTCTTTCTAATATTTTCAACATTTTATGATCCTTTTAGCCTCTTTTTGGTAATTTCAGCTTCTTTTTTTGTCATCTCAGTTACCTTTTTTAAGCTAATTTCAATTCTCTCATTTTAGTTTAGAGATGTTTTGTAATCCAGTCAGTCTCTCTCTGCCTATTTCAGCTTATTCTTCTCATTTCTGCAGTTTTTCGGCTGCTCTTTGCTTTTATTCACATGCTTTCAGCAAATGTCAGCTGTTCAAACTCAACTCAAGTTAACGGTTTTGTGATTAAATTTTTTTCAGCCTGGTTTCAGCTTCTTCAGTCATTTTCAGCTAAAACGATTTAGCGATAAGCGTTTTAAAAGAAAATGCAATTTCTCTGTTTGTATGAATGTTTATGACGCGTTCACTGTGATCCATTTTTCTTTTGTTCGTTTTTCAGCATCTTTCACGTCCCACAGTTTTTTTAAGCTATTTCAACAAATCATGTTTCAAAACGTTCGGCTCTTTCAGGACAATCCTGCTACGACTTTTGGTTTTGGTGCAACGTTAGCTTTTTTGAAATATTGAGCCTTTTCTATCATTTTTGTTCTCACAGAAAATGAACTGAGCTCATTTTACATCCTTCAGATCTTTAGCTCTGTTCACAACCTTTTACTGCTCCTTTCACATTTTGTTCTGCTTCAGCTTCTTTCAGCTTCCTTCTGAAAATTATTTTTTTTTTGGCTACTTTCAGCTGTTTTTAGCTGTTTTGTGCTCCTTTCAGATACGTTCAGCTAACTAGAAGATTTTGTGCTACTTCTAACTTTTCCTGCTAATTTCAGCTTATTGCTGCAAGTTTGAACTATTTATACTATTTCAGCTACTATTTAGCTGTTTTTTTCTAATTCAAGCTTTTTTAGCTAATAACTGATTTTTTTTGCTCTCATAAAAAAAAATTCAGCCTCATTTAGCAAAAAATTCTCTCTCCACTTCCTTCTGGTAATTTAAGCTTCCTTCTGTTGTTTTAGCTGCTATTCAGCTGTTTTTTTGTTTTGTTTTGTTTTTGCAAATGTCTGCTTTTTTCAGATAATTTCTACTTTTCTGTGTTACTTTCCGTTTCTTTCAGCCTAATTGGGCACAATTGTGCTCGCGCCATTTCCCTCTGGTAATTTAAGCTTCTTTTTGCCTTTTCAGCTACTTTTTTTGTTGTTGTTGCAAATTTAAGCTTTTTTAGCTAATTTATAAAATTTTGAGATCACTTCTTATTTAAACCAAATTCAGCAAATATGTAACCAGTATTAGTAAACAGTGAATGAATGTGTTCTTTCTGATTTCTTTTGTTCTTCCATTTCAGCTACATTTCGGCTGTTTTCAGCAAGTTATTCAGCAAAAAAAAAACGTTTACACTTCATTTTTGCAGGAAATACATTTTCTCTAGTTAATTATTAAAATCTGCCCGGTGGTTCACATGTATTTTGCTAACAGGCAGGGTGGACTCCAACTGTTGACTCATTTGATTGATTGATTTCACCGTTATTTAACCAGGTTAGTTGGTTGAGAACAAATTCTCGTTTATATTGACGACCTGGCCAAGAGGCAGCAAACACCGGAGAGAGAGAACAAGACAACAAATAAACAGCAGACAATCTGACATCAGACCGTGTGGAAGGATAACAAAGAGCTCTGAGAGTACCAACAGAGGAGGAAAGTACTAAAACCATGTGCAGCGGTCATCAAGCGATGCCTTTTCAGATCCAGTGGTTCCAGCCCCTGGTCCTCCACGAACACTATCCTTCATGTTTTAGTTGTCTCCTGCTCCAACACACCTGATCAGTGATTTAATTACTCAAGTTCAGCTGAAGCCTGTTAATCGCCCATTCACTCAAATCCGGTGTCCCAAAGCAGAGAAACAACTAAAACATGCAGGATGGTGTTCCTCAAGGACCCTGGTTAGGAACCACTGGTTTAAACAATGCAAAAAGGGACAAAATACGTCTTAGTTTGTCGTCGATGGTTCCAGTTGTTAGCAACAGAAAATATAGATGATGAACGACAAAACAAGGTGCTTTAGTGATTAACAGGTTAAAGTTGCTGCTGGAGTGTAGTGCTGGGCGATATGACGATATATATCGTGAGGACGATAGAAACGTGTCTATCGTGCTACTTGCCTTCTATCGTCTCTATCGTTTATAAAATAATTTTATTAATTATTCATGCAAATAAATAAAGTAGGTTACGATGAAATGTATTGGTGTTGTCACTTTGCTTAAATTCAATTTATATATGTGATAAATAAGAATAAAAAAATAACTTTCGCAAAGAAGCTTCATATTGTGGTTTTGCGACATGACGGCGCTGCTTTATGTTTGACGCACGCGCGGGTTTGCGACACATGCTTTACGTTGTTAAACTCGAGAGCAATGGAGACGCAGGGGCATGAAGCCGGTGTCACAACAAGGAGAAACAGCTGCACAGGCAGCCCAAGAAGAAGAACTTTTACCAAAAAGAGGGGGAACGTCTGTTATTTGGGTACATTTTGGATTCAAGAAGTCTGACACGGAGCAGAAAACGGTAATCTGCAAACTTTATCACAACGCCGTTCCCTCGCCTGATGCCAACACAACCAACACAACCAAACCACAACACAAACCAAATACTAAATTAATTGTGGTATATCATGATATATATCGTTATTGCGATATAAAAAAGTCCATATCGTGATATATGATTTTTTCCATATCGCCCAGCACTACTGGAGTGGTGCGTATGTTGCTATGCACATTGTGAAACAAACTGATAGGAGACCAGTTAGGGCCTTGTGGATGAGCAGAAACCAGTTTGTTTGTCTGAGGGAGTGAAAAGAGGTCCAGTTCACCAGCGAATACAGAGGTGAGTGTCAGATCAGGTGTGAGGTGACAGTTTGTGGAGGAGCTTCTGTTGATGACGTCACCAGGTGAACATCGGAAGGATTGTCGTTTTCACCAGAAGATGTTTATGGAGCAGTTGGTAGTCGCTGGTTCAAATCCCAGCCGGGGGTCTTTCTGGGTGGAGTTTGCATGTTCTCTCTGTGCTGCGTGGATTTTCTCCAGGTACTCCAGTTTCCTCTCACAGACCAACAACATGCATCAAGACTGATTGGTAACTCTAAATTGTCTCTAGGTGAGAGAGAGAGTGAATGGTTGTTTGTCTCGTTTGTCTCTATGTGTCCCTGTGATGGACTGGAGACCTGTCCAGGGTGTCCCTGTGATGGACTGGAGACCTGTCCAGGATGTCCCTGTGATGGACTGGAGACCTGTCCAGGGTGTCCCTGTGATGGACTGGAGACCTGTCCAGGGTGTCCCTGTGATGGACTGGAGACCTGTCCAAGGTGGGTGTCCCTGCCTCTTGCACTGTGATAGGTGCATATAGACACCAGTGACCCCAGTGACTCGAAAAAGAAGAAGCTGGTAAAGATGATGGATGGACGGATGGATTGATGAATGGATGGACAGATGGATGGATGTTTAGCAGGTTTAGTTAGTGAGGACTTGTTTCAGAAGAGGTACCTTATTCTGGATTGGACTTTGGAGAGCAGAGTTGATGTGAGCTTCATATAAGAAAGAAGAATCGAGCCAAAACTCAACGTATGTGTAGCTGCTGGCAAACTGGATGTCGGAGCCATCCAAGGAGATGGTTTTCTGATGGCAGACTGCTTCTACTCAACTATGACCTCTCTAATATTTATCCCAGTGTTTGTAGAAATAGCAGATTTTTAGTCAGTTTGGGGTTTCCTGTGGTTAGTTGGTTGTGGCAGCCATCTTAAATTGGGTTAAATGTCGTAGACGTCCATCCAAATATTAGTTTGATTTGTCGAGAGTTTCCTGTGATGGACTAGCGACCTGTCCAGGGTGTACCCTGCCCCTCACACTGTGATTGCTGGACATGGGCACCAGCGACCCCCGTGACCCAAAATGGAAGAAGCGGGTAAAAGATAATGGATGGATGGATGGATAGTCGAGAGATTCATTAAATCAGACATTGTCTTCTTTGGAGATTTAATGTTTTGGTTGGAATTTAATGTTCCACTTGTAACCGGTAAGTTGTTGAGTCTTTCAGATGGTCCAACGCTCGTCTTGAAGACCCTTCAGACTAGATAACAACCCGGCTACGCTCTCCACGATCTACACAACTCTTTAGATTGTGTCGGAATGATAAATGTTGAGGAAAACCTCCTTTAGTATTGAGGATCTCATGATGTTGCTGCTGCTACGTGGGTATAAGAGACATGACCTGCTTCAGACTCTTGTTGACTGAAGCAGATCAAGCATCAAAGAGGGTGTACATTGGAGCCGCTGCTATCTTGAGGATAAACTACCACCACCTTGATACCAGCAGCGGCCTGTGAAATGTCCACCGGGGGGGCTATTTAAAAAAAAAAAAGTTCCAAGTTCAAATCTGTTTATTTATCAAATGCAGATTAATACGAGGTCAACAGAACAATTAAATGTTCAGGATGAGAAGAACCAATTTGACTCACTAAAACAACAAAGAACAAACAAATATATATATAAATAAATAAATTATATATAAATTATAGGAAGGAAAATAAGCGAGATTAAAACATTTCTGCATTTCTACTTGCAAGAGGCTTTGTTTTCATTCTCCAGATCAATACAGTGTTAAGAAAGAGTAAAACACCACAAGTGACATTTACCGGTAGTATATAAAATTATTAATGTTTGATCATTTTTTATAAGCAAATTAAAATAAATGTAGCCATCAGAGTCCAATACTGTACAATAACCTGCGCTGGCATGCTAACTCCACAAACAAACAAAGACAAAAACAAACTAACCAGTTGCCACTTTTGGATTAAACAGTCAGCTGAAGGCTTTTTTCACAAACAGAGCACCTAAAAGTGGAGAGATATCAGTCAGGAATGGTAATATAATAATATAAGCATTAGATAAAGGCTAGCATTAGCATGCTAGCTCCAAAAACAAACTCACCAGTTGCCACTTTTAGAATAAACAGTCAGCTGAAGGCTTTTTTCACAAACAGCCATCTAAAATTTGAGAGGCATGTCAGTCAGAAACAGTGTTGTTTTTGACAGCCATTTTGATTTTAGTTTTAGTCTTAGTCTTTTAGACTAAAATAATTCTTAGTTTTAGTCAGTTTTAGTCATTTCTATATTTAATGATTTTAGTCCAGCTTTAGTCGACAAAAACTTAAAAAATTTAAGTCTAGTTTTAGTCTTTAAAATAAAAAGAAAACATATTAGTCTTTACAAATTAATTTGAGTAATTTGAGCCCCTTCGTATAACGTGCAGCATCTGCCATGGTCCAGTTTGAAATGAAGTCAAGGGTGAGCGGTCAGGTAGCAGTGGGCGTGACCAAACAGCTTACTTTCAGACACAGAATATAATTATGGGCAGAAATATTGTGCATTCTAAATTCAGGGCTAACGGAGTTTTATTTAGAACAGGGAAGAGCTGCTATCACTGAGGTTGCAGCTCACGCCTCAAAAAGAACACGCATACACACATGAACGGACTCCCCGCTAGCTGCCCGCTCTCTCTGCTAGCTGCCCGCTCTTCGTCTCTCTTTTTCCGGTCGCTCATTTGACCCATGATTCGCTCGAAAGGGAGGCCACATCGTCAGTCAGAGGAGGCGCCGGACACTTTGAGTAGTAGAAATCACCTCCTGTTACGGAGGAGGCAGAGCGCAAATTGTTTCTAAAACTATATTTTGTCCCATCATTGTTTTGACTGAAGCCGCATACACACTTGCTTGTTTTCCTAAGACCCGCCTTCCTGTTAGTAATTGGTCAAAACAACGTGAGCTTCAATGTGATTGGATGTAATCGCTGTCCATCAATCAAAGTTAACTTGAGGTGGACCCGTTTGGTCAAAATCCGGAAATCCGTCCATCAATAATTTAAAATTATTGACGGACCACCGACTAACATTTTTGTTCAGTCTCATCTCGTCAACGAAAACTCACACACATTTCGTCATGTTTTAGTCATTAAAGAGCAATGTTTATTTCGTTACCGTCTCATTATTGTCATGAAAAAAGAGGGCGTCGACGAAAAATTTTCGTCATCGTCATGCGCCTCCAGCGCATTGTGAGAGCAGCTGAGAAGATCGTGGGCACCTCCTTGCCCTCACTGCAGGACTTACACAGCAAACGCCTCACTCGGAAAGCCCACCGCATGGCAGGTGATCCCACACACCCACTACACAGCTGCTTCAGACTGCTGCCATCAGGAAGGAGACTGAGGAGTCTCCAGGCTCGAACCAGCAGACTGAGAGACAGCTCTGTTCATCAGGCAGTCAGAATGCTAAACACTCTGCCTGCTCTGCCTCCCCTCCCATTTGAACTGCCTTAACACTAAAACTTTCTCACATACTATCACTCAACACAAAGTTTTTAACACTAGACTCTGTGTCACCAAACGGGTTTTCACTAAACTCTCGGTCATGTGCTCATACAGTTTGCACTACTTCTCATACTTGCACTAATGTCTGTATTACATCACTGCCTATAATCATAATACTGTTTACATTCTCTGTTTACATTTATTAATACTGTTTACTTTTATTACTACTGCTTACATGTAATTACTACTGTTTACATTTATTTACACTACTCTAATATCTACACCACTGCTGGTACATATACAGTGTGCTCTGAACGGTCTTATTTAGGGATGCCCAATGTGCCTTACTGCATATGCCACTTTTTGCCTCTACAACAACATCAACTACTACCTCATACATATACTGTGTACATTGACTCATACGCTGCTTTGCCACTTTGCAAATGTCAATGCTAGAAACCTTTAGTTTATTTTAGTTATACTTTTTATACTCTTTTTTTATACCACTATGCAAAAAAAAAACAAAAAAAAAAAACAACTCAGGACAGTGTTAGTTTTACTATTTTTATGCTTATGTCTATTATTATATGTTTCAGTGTTTCAATGTTTAGATGTTTACTGTTGCACCGAGGGACTGAGAGAAACGCAATTTCGGTCCTGTGTATGTCCTGCACTGTACATATTGCAGATCTGACAATAAAGTTGACTTTGACTTTGACTTTGACTTTAACGAAAACAACACTGGTCAGAAATGCAAATAAACATTAGATAAAGGGCTTTCAATGATTTAAAACTTACCTGTAGCCAGCCTGCTTGTCACTGCACGGCTCATTTTCCAGAAAAAAATTAATTAATAAATAAACGGCTGGAAACACGCGATCGGTAGGTAGAGCTCACGTTGGACTGTCCAGGGCGGTGAAAACTGCACCCCGCATCTTCCCATTGTTTTGTAACATTGTGGAATAACTCTGCATGCGCCATTTATAACGAGAGTCTATGGATAAGATCAGAGCGCCCCCAAAACAGGAAATACGTCACCAATCAGAACACGTTTTTTGAAACAAACAATATAACTCATAATTACTCATAAACTATTTATCCTACACAACTAAAAACATATACTGTATGCATATATTTCTAAATATTTTTATCTTATTATTTCATTTTTATTCAAAAAAATTTAAGTCTTCAATGGTCCAGAAGTTCCAGTGGGGCGGCGCCCTAGCGCCCCCTATTGGCCGGCCGCCCCTGCTTGATACTGAAGTTTGGTGCATCCTCAAAACCACTGGACCCATCTCACTTTTTCACACATGGAAATGGAAGACCCCTTAGTTCTTAAGATGCCGCTGAACACCCTGCAAAGACCACGCAAACTCTTCCATGAGTCTTTGACATTGTAGCAAGGTCATCACTTGAGTGTTTTTGAAAAGTGTTCATTTTAACAATTAATGGAGAACAGCAACTCCACAATCTGCTCTCTCACAATATAAACGTGTCCTTAGGCCACCTGGTGATGGACCTGAACCACATGCTGCGTCCAGCCAAGTCTCCAGAGAAATGCACCCTTCAGCTTCTGGACCAGCCGGCAGACAAGCTGGTGTCTCTGTTTGAACAAAAGACTGTAAAAGGATGGTGGCCCTGCACCTGCGACATGAACGGCGAGAAGATCATCGCTGTAAGAACATGAACACACAGATGCTGATGGGGGTGGGGTTGTTGGTCTGGAATCAGAGAAGTCCAAAACGGTGGTCAGGCTTAGCTGGAAGAGTACTTTGTGCTAAATGACTGTTTTGTTGTCTGTCTCAGGGGAAAGTGGAGATGTCTCTGGAGATCGTGACGGAGCAGGAGCAGGAGGAAAGACCAGCTGGCCTCGGCAGAGACGAGCCCAACATGAACCCTCACCTGGAGGAACCTCAGTGAGTCACGCAAACACTAAAATACACAAAAAACACACAAACACGCCGTCTCCTCGTTCTCTCCCTGTCCCCTCCAGGCGACCGGAGACGTCCTTCCTGTGGTTTTCTTCTCCCTACAAGACCCTCAGGTTCATTGTGTGGAGACGGTTCAAGTGTCTCATCGTCCTCTTCATCGTCCTTTTCTTCGTTGTCCTCTTTCTGGGTGTCTTCCTCTACGCCTTCCCGGTAAGTTCAACTAATTCAAACACAAGCGCCACGTTTATACAACAGTGTTTCCCAGTTTGTCAGGGCGCTCGTATCTTCTGCGATTTTTGTCAACGAGGGGTGGGGGTGACGGAGACACGTCTGTGTTGTGCGTTGTTTGTACAGCTTTCGAGTGCGGTGGTTGGAGACGGCTCAGCGTGAGTGGAGATGGAGTGCTACCTCCGTAGTTGTAGCTTATTAGCTGGCGCGTCTGTCTTGTGCGTCGCTAGCTTAGCGCCACAGTGCTGGCACTTGTCGACGGGGTAGGCAGGGAGCTCGGTTGTGTCGACAGGGTGGGGCGCCCTGCTTGGATATTGGTAGGGGAAGAGAGAAACACAGAGACGCTGTGATACATGAAGTCTTTGGAAAAACTGAAAAGTTTTTTTTTATCGAGAATATTTTTTTTTTTTGTAATTGATGCATCTACCACTCAAAATGACATCGACTTGAATAATCGGAACAAATTTTTTTCAATGTAATGTAAAAGCAGAAAGTGGCTCATTATGGTCACTCACTCTTTGACAGCACTCTTAGGAAAGACAGGCAGAAAGAGACTAAAAAGTAAGCCTCACACAGTAAGTCACTGTGCAAAGATCAAAAGTGGTCTTTTAAAAATGCTTTAAAAGACTTTCCACACAAATCCCGTTGTTGTCAACGGCGAAATTTCTCGTAGTTTATGTCAGATTTTGTCCACGTTGTAAGACGCACCTCGACCAGAAGCCGAAGGCCTCTGTTCCTGACAGAGTTGCACCTTTTTCTTCAGAGCTGCAGAGATTAAAATCGTGATTGAAATAGAACATTATATTAACTAGAGAAATTGCATTTCCTGCATAAATGCAGTGTGAATGCTTATTGCAGAAGAACCAGCCGAAAAACAGCTGAAATTAGCTAAAGAACATGCTGAAATGTAGCTGAAATGGAAGAACAAGCTAAACTTATCAGAAGAAAGCACAAAGAACACATATTTTCTTAATTAGCTCTAAATGAGCAGAAATGAGCACAAAAAATTAAGAAATTAACTAAATAAGCTGAAATTAGCTAAGAAAAAAAAGCTGCAAAGTAGCCAAAAAGGCAGAAAGAAGCTTAAACTACCAGAAGGAAGTGGAAAGAACCAAAATGAGCTTAAGAAAAAGTGGAATTATTTGAAATAGCCAAAATTAGCATTAAAAAAGCTAAATAGTAGCTGAAAGAACAGAAAAAGTTTAAACTAACAGAAAAATGCTGAAAACAGCCTAACAAGCTGAAATTAGCATTAAGAAGTTAATTAGGCTGAAAGTAGCAAAAATTACCATGAAAAACTTGAATTTATCTGAAAACAGACATCAGAAGAAGTGCAAATTATCTGGAAAAAAGCTGAAATCAGCTAAAAACAGCTGAAAAGTTGCTGAAAAAGGCAGTAAGAAGCTTACATTACCAAAAGGAAGTGGAGAGAGCACATTTTAGCTGAATTACGCTGAAAAAAGTTGAAATGAGTGCAAAAAATATGGAATTAGCAGATAAAGATAAAATTGGTATAAAACAGCTAAATAGTGGCTGAAATCGCAGAAAAAGTTTAAACAAATGAATAAGCTGTAAGAAGCATAACAAACTGAAACTAGCAGAAAGAAGTTAGAAGAAGCACAAAAATGTTGTAGTTAGCAGAAAAAATCTGAAAGGAGCACAAAACAGCTGAAAGTAGCTGAAAAGGTTTAAATTTGCTGAAAGAAGCTGAAGCAGAACAACATGTGAAAGGAGCAGTAAAAGGTTGCAAACACAACTAAAGATTTGAAGGAAGTAAAATGAGCTCAATTCATTTTCTATGAGACAATGTGGCAGAAAAGGCTAAACATTTCAAAAAGCTAAAGTTGCACCAAAACCGAAAGTCACAGCAGGATTGTCCTGAAAGAGCCGAACGTTTTGATTCATGATTTGTTGAAACAGATGAAAACTGTGGGATGAGAAAGATGCTGAAAAACTTACGGAAGACAAAAGCATCATAATATAGTATAAACATGAGGGTGACCAGAAGTTTTGACCTTGATAAGTGACGTAAAGTTCAGGGATAGTTAAATAAATTAAACTGTTGAATATGAAAAAATAACCTCCGGCGTCTTTTATCGTTTTTGTTTTACAGAATTATGCTGCCATGAAGATGGTTGGACCGTTTGGACCAGCCAAGTCTAACGAGTGATGAAGAAGAACAGATGTTTTTTTTTTTTTTCTGTCGTTCTGAGCGATGAAGGCTTTCGACTCTGTTTTCTTCAGATCCGGTCAGACGTGGTTCTGCGCGTCCGTTTTGGTCTTTAGTGTTGGAAAAACGTCACAGAGAGTTTTCAGATTTCAGCGCCTGCATCCTCCGAAAAACTCGTCCAGGTGATAATCTGTCACGTTTTAAAACTTTAGTGTTTAAAATAAAATAAAGGAAACGTTTTTCTGTAATTCACCTCCTAAAATGAACATTTAGGTTGTTTCACAAATTTAATCTCAGCTCTTAGTTTGTGACGCACGATGCATTCAAGGACTGTGGGATTTCGCACTACCGTATTTTCCGCCCGATAAGTCGCACAAAAGTCGCATTGTCCAATTATGTCCAATAAATTGGAAATATCCATAAACGTCGCACCACCGTAAAAGTCTATTATGCGTCACCGCTGACGCGTCACGTATGTTACGCGTCACCGCTGACAAACCGAAATGTGGGCCGGTGGTTAGCTCTGATGCAAATGGCTGCCACACGGAAGAACTTTAACAAGATTAACACGGTAAAAACAATTATTTGTTTGCTGAAAATTATAGCAAAGATGTGTCTTAGCTGAACTTTTCCTTAATAAATGCACGTAATTATCAAATCAGCTGGATTTAAAAAGTAGTTTCGCTACGTGCACCCGCACGGGTGAGACCGCAGCATTTGCTTTAAAATTTAGCAAGATAAACACTTTAAAAATATATATTTGTTAGCTGACATTATAATAAAAGTGTTTCTGAACTTAACCGTTCCTTAAAAAATTCACGAAATGGTCAAATCTGCTGGATTTAAATTGTTTCGCTTTGATGTCTTCCGAACGGTTGCGCACGCTGCGAAAATAAATTATAAATAAATCGAATTTTAGCTCAAACATCTCTTACAGCCAACAGTTTGTAAATGTCCACCCAGTGATTACTTTCTGTAAGTTTGAACAAAATCTGTCCTGTGGTTCAGTAGTTCATACCTCCAGAGAGCAGGAGGCCGGGCTGCGACAGAGTCAGTCCGACCAGAGGAGGCTGCCGTCAGACACATGAGGTGGGAACGGTTGGTGGACCCTAGCGGCCGAAAGTGGTACTGCACCATTTTTTTGCCTAAATGAAAAACGGTCATATCTCAGCCAAAAATTGGTCTAAAAATATGGAGGATAATCCATAAATATGTCGCTTCGCCCTATAAGTCGCAGGTCATGCAAATTAGGAAAAAATGTGTGACTTATACGCCGGAAAATACGGTACATTAGTTTTAAGTTTCTCAAATTAATAAAATGTATTAATTGTACATCAGGGTATTAATTGTACGTTTTTTTCCCCCACATACATTTTATGAGGACGTGTTTTTATTTTACTTGAAATCAGTTAAAAGAAAAGTAATGAAAACGATCAAACAAAATGTTTGTGAAAGTTAGTGTTTAGTTTTTGATTGTGTAAAATTTAATCAGATATTTTGAAGTTAAAATTATTATTATTTTTCAACAGCAAAATATAAGTTTTAGTTTATTTTTTGCAGTTTCTCTCGTGCACGCGCCTCTCATCGTTTCTGGTCCGGTTCTAAGACGAAGTCAAACTCAGAGTTTGATCCAAGAAAACAAACTCCAGCTGAGGTTTTAATGAACTGATGAATAAAAAAGATCAAAGCTCCAGTAAAACCAGTCTAACACTCCGCTCTGCAGCTTCACGAGCATCTTTAACACAGTCTCGCCTTTTATTTATCCTGTCGCTTGATAAGAGTTCAGCTGCCGTTGCCCGGGAAACGCTTCATAAAAAGGATCTGCATTAAGGGACTTCCTGTAAAGTGGAGCCTTTTGTTTGAACGTTTTCAAACTAACAAACAAGGACATCTTCAGACAGTCCTGCTGAGCCTCTGCAGCTGTTTCTGCCTGACTTTACTCTGGTCATTGAACGCACCGTGCCTTCAGCTTCACTGCTCGACAGTCAGAAACGCAGACTGCTGCCTCGACGTGGAGGAAACAAAGTTCACACGTGTGAAGAAGCAGAAGATCTGAGGAGGAACTCGCCTGGACTTTGTGGAAACAAGTTTTTCTGTCAAAGACTGAACATGAGCTCACACCTGCAGTTACCAATAAAAGAGTTTCTGATCAAACGGAGAACATCTGTGTCGTGTCTTTAACCCTCCTGCTGCCCTTGGGTCAAACTGACTGAGGCCTCGTGGGTTAGTTTGACTTAAGGGCAGCAGGAGGGTGAACATCAACATCCGGTACATGGTACAACAAGAAGAACAAAAACACACTGTTTTCTTTTTGTTACTAGAAGAGTCAAATTGAAAATGTTTTACTTTATTGTTACTTTCAAAAACTGGAGATTCAGATTAATTGTAAATGCACCTGAACCAAGGTCATAACTGGGACCTTGAGTACACAGATTCGTTCCACCTCATGTACCACATGTGATGCCAATGACAATAAAGAATCTTGAACTTGAATAGCTGAACAATTGAAGGAACACGCTGGAGCCCGTTAGAGCTCGATGCAGCTTGTTGGAGCCCATTGGAGCTTTATGGAGCTCAATGGAGCCTGTTGGAGCTTGATAGAGCCCATTGGGGCCCATTAGAGCTCATTGGAGCCTGTTGGAGCTCAATGGAGCCTGTTGGAGCTTGATAGAGCCCATTGGAGCCCATTAGAGCTCATTGGAGCCCATTGCAACACATGGGAGCCTGTTGGAGCTCGATGGAGCCTGTTGGAGCTCGTTGGAGCCTATTGGAGCTCAATGGAGCCTGTTGGAGCTTGATAGAGCCCGTTGGAGCTCGATGGAACTTGTTGGAGCTTGATAGAGCTCGTTGGAGCCCATTGGAGCTCAATGGAGCTCGATAGAGCCCGTTTGAGCCCATTGGAGCTCATTGGAGACATCCATCCATCCATCCATCTTCTTCCGCTTATCCGGGGTCGGGTCGCGGGGGTAGCAGCCTAAGTAGGGAGGCCCAGACTTCCCTCTCCCCAGCCACTTGGAGCAGCTCCTCCGGGGGAATCCCAAGGCGTTCCCAGGCCAGCCGAGAAACATAGTCCCTCCAGCGCGTCCTGGGTCTTCCTCTGGGTCTCCTCCCGGTGGGACATGCCCGGAACACCTCACCAGGGAGGCGTCCAGGAGGCATCCTAACCAGATGCCCGAGCCACCTCAACTGGCTCCTCTCGATGTGGAGAAGCAGCGGCTCTACTCCGAGTCCCTCCCGGATGACTGAGCTTCTCACCCTATCTCTAAGGGAGAGTCCAGCCACCCTGCGGAGAAAACTCATTTCAGCCGCTTGTATCCGAGATCTTGTTCTTTCGGTCATAACCCAAAGCTCATGACCATAGATGAGGGTGGGAACGTAGATCGATCGGTAAATTGAGAGCTTTGCCTTTTGACTCAGCTCTCTCTTCACCACGACAGACCGGTACAGCGCCCGCTTCACTGCGGACGCTGCACCTATCCGCCTATCGATCTCACGCTCCAGTTTTCCCTCATTCGTGAACAAGATCCCGAGATACTTAAACTCCTCCACTTGGGGCAGGACCTCCTCCCCGACCCGGAGAGGGCATGCTACCCTTTTCCGGCTCAAGACCATGGCCTCGGATTTGGAGGAACTGATCCTCATCCCGGCCGCATCACACTCGGCTGCAAACCGCTCCAGTGAAAGTTGTAAATCACGAACTGATGAAGCCAGTAGGACCACATCATCTGCAAAAAACAGAGAAGCGATTCTAAGGTCACCAAAACGGATCCTCTCAACACCTTGGCTGCGCCTAGAAATTCTGTCCATAAAAGTTATGAACAGAATCGGTGACAAAGGGCAACCTTGGCGGAGTCCAACTCTCACCGGAAACGAGCCTGACTTACTGCCGGCAATGCGGACCAAGCTCTGACACCGGTCGTACAGGGACCTAACAGCCCTTATCAAAGGGCCTGGTACCCCATACTCCCGGAGTACCCCCCACAGAACCCCCCGAGGGACGCGGTCGAATGCCTTCTCCAAGTCCACAAAGCACATGTAAACTGGTTGGGCAAACTCCCACGCACCCTCCAGGACCCTGTTGAGGGTGTAGAGCTGGTCCAGTGTTCCACGACCAGGACGAAAACCACACTGCTCCTCCTGAATCCGAGGTTCGACTATCCGACGGACCCTCCTCTCCAGAACCCCTGAATAGACCTTACCAGGGAGGCTTAAGAGTGTGATCCCCCTATAGTTGGAACACACCCTACGGTCCCCCTTTTTGAATAGGGGAACCACCACCCCAGTCTGCCAATCCAAGGGAACTGCCCCCGATGTCCACGCGATATTGCAGAGTCGCGTAAGCCAACACAACCCTACAACATCCAGAGCCCTAAGGAACTCCGGGCGAATCTCATCCACCCCCGGAGCCTTGCCACCGCGGAGCTTTTTAACCACCTCGGCGACCTCAGCACCAGAGATCGGAGAACCCGACCCAAAGTCCCCAGGCTCTGCTTCCTCAGTGGAAGACGTGCCAGTAGGATTGAGGAGGTCTTCGAAGTATTCCGCCCACCGACTCACAACATCCCGAGTTGAGGTCAGCAGCACGCCACCTCCACCATAAATGGTGTTGGTCTCGTACCTCTTTCCCCCCCTGAGACGCCGGATGGTGGACCAGAATCGCCTCGAAGCCGTACGGAAGTCATTCTCCATGGCCTCTCCGAACTCCTCCCACGCCCGAGTTTTTGCCTCAGCAACCACCCGAGCCGCATGCCGCTTGGACTGCCGGTACCTATCAGCTGCTTCCGGGGTCCCACAAGCCAAAAAGGCCCAATAGAGACAATTGGAGCTCAATGGAGCTTGTTGGAGCTCAATAAAGCTCATTGGAGCCCATTGGAGCTCATTGGAGCTCATTGAAGCCCATTGGAACTCGTTGGAGCTCAATGGAGCTCATTGGAGCCCATTGAGCCCATTGGAGCTCATTGGAGCCCATTGAAGCCCATTGGAGCTCATTGAAGCCCATTGGAGCTCATTGGAGACATTGGAACTCGTTGGAGCTCAATGGAGCTCATTGGAGCCCATTGAAGCCCATTGGAGCTCAATGGAGCTCATTGGAACTCATTGGAGCCTGTTGGAGCTCAATGGAGCTCGATAGAGCCCGTTTGAGCCCATTAGAGCCCATTGGAACTCATTGGAGACAATTGGAACTCATTGGAGCCTGTTGGAGCTCAATGGAGCCTGTTGGAGCTCGATAGAGCCCGTTTGAGCCCATTAGAGCCCATTGGAACTCATTGGAGACAATTGGAACTCAATGGAGCCTGTTGGAGCTCAATGGAGCCTGTTGGATGCAGGAAAAGAGCCACCTGCATCATGAAAGACCTCACTCATCCAGCACACTCACTCTTTGCCCCACTCCCCTCAGGACGGAGGTTGAGGAGCATCAAGTGTAGAACCACTAGACTGAGGAACAGCTTCTACCCTGAGGCTGTTAGACTCATGAATAAATAAAAATAAAATTAAAATAAACACTGCAAAATATCACATCATGGTGATGCTGATATGTTTTCTTGTTGCTGTGTTCATCTGTGACCATCTGTGACCATCTGCTCATACAAACTCATGTTCGTGCTGCTGTTTATTCCCACTATATTAGGCTTAGTGTATTACTAGTTGATGTTTTTCTTAGTTAGTTCTCGATGTTATTACTGTTTTTCTCTTTCATTTGTTGTTGGATGTAACTGGGACCTCGTGTACATAATCTCGTTTTCATCTCATGTACCACATGCGGTGCAAATGACAATAAAGACTCTCTGACTCTCTGGAGCTCGATAGAGCCCGTTTGAGCCCATTGGAGCCCATTGGAGCCCATTGGAACTCATTGCAGCCTGTTGGAGCTCAATGGAGCCTGTTGGAGCTCAATAGAGCCCGTTTGAGCCCATTGGAGCTCATTGGAGCCCATTGGAACTCATTGGAACTCATTGGAGCTCAATGGAGCTTGTTGGAGCCCATTGGGGCCCATTAGAGCTCATTGGAGCCCATTACAACTCATGGGAGCCTGTTGGAGCTCGATGGAGCCTGTTGGAGCTCGTTGGAGCCTATTGGAGCTCATTGGAGCCTGTTGGAGCTCGATAGAGCCCATTGGAACTCATTGGAGCCTGTTGGAGCTCGATGGAACTTGTTGGAGCTTGATAGAGCTCGTTGGAGCCCATTGGAGATCGATGGAGCTTGTTGGAGCTCAATAAAGCTCGTTGGAGCCCATTGGAGGCCATTGGAGCCCATTGCAACTCATGGGAGCCTGTTGGAGCTCGATGGAGCCTGTTGGAGCTCAATAAAGCTCGATGGAGCTCATTGGAGCCTATTGGAGCCCATTGGAACTTGTTGGAGCTTGATGGAGCCCGTTGGAGCTCGATGGAGCCCGTTGGATTCTGTTGAAGCTCGATGGAGCCTACTGGAGCTCATTGGAGCCTGTTGAAGCTCGATGGAGCCTGTTGGAGCTCGTTGGAGCCTACTGGAGCTCATTGGAGCCTGTTGGAGCTCGATGGAGCCTGTTGGAGCTCGTTGGAGCCTGTTGGAGCTCATTGGAGCGTGTTGGAGCTCGATGGAGCCTGTTGGAGCTCGTTGGAGCCTTTTGGAGCTCGATGGAGCCTGTTGGAGCTCATTGGAGCCTACTGGAGCTCATTGGCGCCTGTTGGAGCTTGATGGAGCCTGTTGGAGCTCGTTGGAGCCTTTTGGAGCTCGATGGAGCCTGTTGGAGCTCATTGGAGCCTACTGGAGCTCATTGGCGCCTGTTGGAGCTTGATGGAGCCCGATGGAGCTCGATAGAGCCCGTCGGAGCCCATTGGAGCCTGTTGGAGACCATTGGAGCCCGTTGGAGACCATTGGAGCCCGTTGGAGACCATTGGAGGTCAGTGAAGCCTGTTGTAGCTCAATCGAGCTTGTTGGAGCTCAGTGGAGCTTGATGGAGCTCAGTGGAGCTTGTTGGAGCTCTTAGCAAACTGCCCTGAATGCAGCCGTCTTTATTAAACCTTTTTATACAATTTAAATGTGTCTGATTTCATTAGAGAACATTTCAGTCACGTTACTTCAAAGGCTTAAAAAATCATTTCAAAATGTTTCCAGTCATTGAAATAGTCTTAACACTAAGATATATTTAAAATGGGGTTCTGTGGAGACATGTGAGCTGTTAATATCTTACCTGCTGTAGATGCCTCTTTACCTCAGTTTGGAGAGTTTAATTTTGACCAGATCGACGAGCTAACGGCCAAGAACGGAGGGGGGTCTTAAAAACTGCTCTTCTCTAAAAACAGAGTCCCCAGCTGAAATTTTTTACTTTAAGTGTAAACAAAATGAACATCAACAACAACAACAACTTGAAGGTTTATAAATTGACTACTGGATAAGTTTTGCTTTGTAGATCCAACCCTCCTGCTGCCCTGGGGTCAAAACCAAGGCCTTAGTTTAAAACTCTGTTATTTTGACCCAAGAGCAGCAGGAGGGTTAGATCTGTTTCATAGTTTAGATAAAACTGTGGAAACTGTTGAATTACAGAACAAACCTGCACTGGAGCTAAAATATGAATTATATTCAGTTCTACAGTCAAAGGAGCTCCTTGTTTCTATCAGAGACCTAAAACTTTCTGTGAGTCGTTTTATTTAATAAAACTTTGTAAAGGTTGACGGGCGCCTTGTTTGAAGGTCAGGTCTGTGGCGGACACTAAGGCGTTCTGAAGGGAGGCTCGACTTGGCCGACTGATCCGTCATTTTGGTTCCGCTTCTGTTGAACGACATTTCAAGACATTGGTGACCCAAGTCCGGACCGTCTTTATGGAAGTGATGTGTGAAGGTAACGTTGGTGGTGAGTTCACTGACCTCCGTACGAACCTGCAGCGTCGGCTGAAACTTTCCTGGCCCTAATTGTTACATTGCTCTTCCTGCTCCGTCCCACGACGTGTTTTTCCTCTGGTCGTTTTTATTTTACCGTACGGTGTTTGACCGGTGCTCAGCGTGAACTGCAGGTGAACCTCTGACCACGCTGGGTGTTTTCAGTGTGGGTGGGCCGCCGCCTCTCATTTTCTGTGACCTTCACCGTCGTTCCTCCTCTTCCTCCCTGATCTGCACGCTTCTCCTCCTTTCGGCCACTTCCTGTCATTTTAACGCTCAGGTTCGGTGATTTACGGTCGCTACCGAAACCAGTAACGGACGTTTAAAGAGAAAAGAAAAACACGAGTTTGGCCAAAAAACATGAAACAGAAGCTAAAATAGATCCAGAGGCTTTCAGCAGAAAACTGCAAACATGCTGGACAGAAGGTAAAATAAGCAGAACACAAGCTAAAAACTAAGTGGCAGAGCAGCTGCTACTAGCTAAAAACAGGAACAAAGCAGATAAAAGATGATTGATGCAGAACAGAAGCTAAATTAACAAAACATGCTAAAATGTCCAAGATGTGCTCAAGTTTAAATCAGTAAGACAATAATGAAATGAGCTAAACTGTAGCTAAAATATGCAAATCAAGTAAAATTATCCAGAAAAAATTAGCAACAGTAGCTAATAGTAGAAAAACAAATACTAAAGCTAAAATATGTTAAAAAGCAGCTAAAAGCTAAAACAATAGCTAAAAGCTAAGAAAAGAACAGCTAAAATTAATAAAACATGCTAAAATGTCCCAGAGATGCTCAAGTTTAAATCAGCAAAAGCAATGCTAAAATTAGCTAACACGGCAAAGCAAAATTAAGCAGCTAAAATTAGCAACTAATAGAAAATCAAATACTCAAGCTAAAATGTGCTAAATAGCAGCTAAAAGCTAAAACATGTTCAAATGGGCAAGAGGTGCTTGAGTTTAAAATAGCAAAACAAGGCTAAAATTAGCTAAACAGCAGCTAAAAGGTCATTGATGCAAAAAAGAAGCTAAAATAAACAAAACATGCTTAAAATGTCTACAAGATGCTCAATTTTAAATCAGTAAGACAATAAAAAATGAGTTAAACTGTAGCTAAAATATGCAAAACACAGTAAAGTAAAATTATCCAGAAAAAATTGGCAACAATAGCTAATAGTAGAAAAACAAATACTCAAGCTAAAATATGCTAAAAATCATCTAAAAGCCAAAGAATAGCTAAAAGCTAAGAAAGTAGAATAGCCAAAATTAATAAAACATGCTAAAATGGGCAAGAGGTGCTCAAGTTTAAATTAGGAAAAGAATGCTAAAATTAGCTAAACAGCAGCTAAACTATGCAAAACACAGTAAAATTAAAAAGTAGCGAATAGCTAATACAGTACTCAAGCTAAAATGTGTAAAACAGCTAAAATTAACAACCTGATAATAAATGACAAAACCAATAGAGTCAGAGAGTCAGAGAGCCAGAGAGTCTTTATTGTCATTTGCACCGCATGTGGTACATGAGATGAAAACGAGATTATGTACACGAGGTCCCAGTTACATCCAACAACAAATGAAAGAGAAAAACAGTAATAACATCGAGAACTAACTAAGAAAAACATCAACTAGTAATACACTAAGCCTAATATAGTGGGAATAAACAGCAGCACGAACATGAGTTTGTATGAGCAGATGGTCACAGATGAACACAGATGAACACAGCAACAAGAAAACATATCAGCATCAGCATGATGTGATATTTTGCAGTGTTTATTTTAATTTTATTTTTATTTATTCATGAGTCTAACAGCCTCAGGGTAGAAGCTGTTCCTCAGTCTAGTGGTTCTACACTTGATGCTCCTCAACCTCCGTCCTGAGGGGAGTGGGGCAAAGAGTGAGTGTGCTGGATGAGTGAGGTCTTTCATGATACAGGTGGCTCTTTTCCTGCATCTAGAGGTGTAAATGTCTGTGATGGTGGGGAGACTGACTCCAACAGACTTCTGTGCAGCCTTCACCACTCTCTGCAGAGCTTTCCTCTCTTCAACTGTGCAGCCTCCATGCCACACGTTGATGCTGGAGCACAGGATGCTCTCCACTGCACACCTGTAGAAGGAGGTGAGAACTGGGCTGCTCAGACCAGCTCGTCTCAGCCGTCTGAGGAAGTAGAGTCTCTGATGACCTTTCTTGATCAGGCTGGTGGTGTTGTTGCTCCAGCTGAGGTTATCATTCATGTGTACACCCAAGTATTTGTAGCTGGAGACCACTTCCACTGCAGACCCACCTATTATCAGTGGGGCATGGGTGTGTTTGTTCCTTCTGAAGTCCACAATCATCTCCTTTGTCTTCTTCACATTCATGTGAAGATTATTCTCTTTGCACCAGCTCTCCAGGTGTTCCACCTCCTGTCTGTAGCTGGACTCATCATTGTCAATAGCTAAGATAAAGTAACAATGGTAGCTAAAGGCTAAAAGTAGTTAAACAATAAGTAGTGAAATTATAGCTAACAGCTAAAAAGAGCTAACTCAAAGCTAAAATTAACACAACTGTGAAACTAAATAAAAAAGGTGAACCGTCATTTTAACCATTAAACAAATAAAAATATATTTTAAAGATAAGATCACATCAGTTAGATTAGCTTAACTTCCTAACAAACTAAAATCACTGAGTAATAATTCTGCTCTTTTATCTCAGTTTTTGTTTTAATCACTTTTGTTTTTAGCACTTTGAGATTTTTATTAATGAAAAGTGCGGTATAAATTGAATTCATTATTATTATTATTATTATAATCTTCGGCTCCGTCGCTCCTCTTCATCATCTTCCTCCCGTTGCTTCATGTTGAAGTCATGCTAATAACAGATGAGATGAACTTCAGTTTATTAAAACGAGAGAGAAGCGTGTTGTGTGCTGCCAGAGCTCATGGAGGCGTTTCAACACTCTGGATCTGCTGGGGTCAAAGTTCACCTTGTTCTCCAGACGTGATGGAAAATGACCGGAGGGGAAACAGGACTACGGTTGTTTCATTCCTGCCGCACGCCGGTGAAGCTGCGAGCAACATCAAACGTCTCGAAGCCAGTAAAAGAAAAGTAGCCCCATCTGTACCTGCGGGTCTCCTCTGGCTGCCAAAGTTCAGGCGGCTGATATCGGCTTACAGACTCGAACACACGGATGAGATCAGCCTGCAGACCTGCACGTGTACAGATGTTAACATCTGACGCCTCCGAGGCCGGCCAGAGTGCAAATTCCTGCCTCGATGAAAACAAAAATGTAAAAAACTAGAGAAGATGCATTTCCTGTCAGAACGCAGTGTGAATGCTTATTGATAAAGAACTTGCTGAAAAACAGCTGAAATTAGCTAAAACATGCTGAAATGTAGCAACAAGACTAAGTTAGCAGAAGAAAACTGAAATAATGTGTTTGCTGAAAGAAGCAAAGCTGAGCACAAAAATGAGGAAATTAGCTAAAAACATCTGAATTTATCAAAAAATAGCTGAAAGGTACCTATGCAGAAAGACGCTTAAACTACCAGAAGGAAGTGGAAAGATCTGAAATTATCTAAAAAAATGTGTAATTAGCTGAAAATGTGAAATTTAACATAACAGCTAAAATAGTAGCTGGAAGAGCAAAAAAAAAAAAAAGCCAAAACTAGCAGAAAAAAAGCTGAATTTGGCATAAAGAACTTAATTTGACTGAAAGTAGTAGAAATTACCATGAAAAAGGTTGAATTGATCTGAAAACGGCTAAAATTAGCTAAAAATTGAGCTGAAAATGTAAAAGGGGCTTAAATTAGCAGAAGAAAGCAGAAAGAGCATGTTTGCTGTAAAAAAAAAAAGAGCACAAAAAGTGGAAATTACGTGAAAAAAACTGAAATTAGCACAAAAAACAACAACTGAAAAGTAGCAGAAAGAAGCTGAAATTACCAGAAGGACGTGGAGAGAGCACATTTTTGCTGAATTAAGTTGAAAAAAGTTGAAATTAGTGCTAAAATGTGGAATTAGTTGAAAAATCTAGAATTAGAATAAATAATAGCAGAAATAAAAAAGCTTAAATTTTCAGAAATAAGCTGAAAGGAGCATAAGAGCACTTTGAGATTTTCATTAATGAAAAGTGCGTTATAAATTAAATTCATTATTAAGAAGCTGAAATTAGCAAAAAGAAGTTAAAGAAGCACAAAAAAGTTGTAGTTAGTAAAAAGAATCTGAAAGGAGCACAAAACAGCTGAAATTAACTAAAAGTAGCTGAAAAAAGTTAAACTTTGCAGAAAGAAGCTGAAAGTAGCTGAAACAGAACAGAACGTGAAAGGAGCAGTAAAAGGCTGTAAACACATCTAAAGATTTGAAGGAGGCTAAATGAGCTCACCTCATTTACTATGAGAGAAAAATATCAGAAAAGGCTAAATATTTCAAAAAGCTAAAGGTGCACCAATACCAAAAGTCACAGCAGGATTGTCCTGAAAGAGCTTCACGATTTGTTGAAACAGATGAAAACTGGGGGATGAGAAACGTAACGAAAAACATACAGAAGACAAAAGATCACAGTTGTGGAACAAAACAAAACCACTTGTCTGCCTCCGCTCTGACTGGAGGACCAGCAGCAGGTGGGGGCTGCCAATCAAACCCATTGATTACTGATAGATAACAGCTGCGCTCGTCTCTCTTTGAGACAGAGCATTCAGATATGTGTTTACACAAAGCCGAGGTGAGAAGGCACCTGTGAGTCTTAAAAATATATATTTATATTATCTAATTATATACAGTATTTATATTATGAACAGAATCGTGACAAAGGGCAACCTTGGCGGAGTCCAACTCTCACCGGAAACGAGCCTGACTTACTGCCGGCAATGCGGACCAAGCTCTGACACCGGTCGTACAGGGACCTAACAGCCCTTATCAAAGGGCCTGGTACCCCATACTCCCGGAGTACCCCCCACAGAACCCCCCGAGGGACGCGGTCGAATGCCTTCTCCAAGTCCACAAAGCACATGTAAACTGGTTGGGCAAACTCCCACGCACCCTCCAGGACCCTGCTGAGGGTGTAGAGCTGGTCCAGTGTTCCACGACCAGGACGAAAACCACACTGCTCCTCCTGAATCCGAGGTTCGACTATCCGACGGACCCTCCTCTCCAGAACCCCTGAATAGACCCCCTATAGTTGGAACACACCCTACGGTCCCCCTTTTTGAATAGGGGAACCACCACCCCAGTCTGCCAATCCAAGGGAACTGCCCCCGATGTCCACGCGATATTGCAGAGTCGCGTAAGCCAACACAACCCTACAACATCCAGAGCCCTAAGGAACTCCGGGCGAATCTCATCCACCCCCGGAGCCTTGCCACCGCGGAGCTTTTTAACCACCTCGGCGACCTCAGCACCAGAGATCGGAGAACCCGACCCAAAGTCCCCAGGCTCTGCTTCCTCAGTGGAAGACGTGCCAGTAGGATTGAGGAGGTCTTCGAAGTATTCCGCCCACCGACTCACAACATCCCGAGTTGAGGTCAGCAGCACGCCACCTCCACCATAAATGGTGTTGGTCTCGTACCTCTTTCCCCCCCTGAGACGCCGGATGGTGGACCAGAATCGCCTCGAAGCCGTACGGAAGTCATTCTCCATGGCCTCTCCGAACTCCTCCCACGCCCGAGTTTTTGCCTCAGCAACCACCCGAGCCGCATGCCGCTTGGACTGCCGGTACCTATCAGCTGCTTCCGGGGTCCCACAAGCCAAAAAGGCCCAATAGGACTCCTTCTTCAGCCTGACAGCATCCCTCACTGCCGGTGTCCACCACCGGGTTCGAGGGTTGCCACCACGACAGGCACCAACAACCTTGCGGCCACAGCTCCGATAAGCTGCCTCGACAATAGAGGCGCGGAACACGGCCCACTCGGACTCCATGTCCCCCGCCTCCCTCGGAACGTGTTCAAAGCTCTCCCGGAGGTGGGAGTTAAAGCTCCGTCTTACGGGAGACTCTGCCAGACGTTCCCAGCAGACCCTCACAATACGTTTGGGTCTGCCAGGTCTGACCGGCATCCTCCCCCACCATCGGAGCCAACTCACCACCAGGTAGTGGTCAGTTGACAGCTCCGCCCCTCTCTTCACCCGAGTGTCCAAGACATGCGGCCGCAGATCAGATGAGACGACAACAAAGTCGATCATCGAACTGCGACCTAGGGTGTCCTGGTGCCAAGAGCACATATGGACACCCTTATGCTTAAACATGGTGTTCGTTATGGACAATCCATGACGAGCACAGAAGTCCAATAACAGAACACCACTCTGGTTCAGATCAGGGGGGCCGTTCCTCCCAACCACACCCCTCCAGGTCTCACTGTCATTGCCCACGTGAGCGTTGAAGTCCCCCAGTAGAACAAGGGAGTCCCCAGGAGGCGCACTCTCCAATACCCCCTCCAAGGACTCCAAAAAGGGTGGGTAGTCTGAGCTGCCGTTTGGTGCATAGGCACAAACAACAGTCAGAGCCCGTCCCCCCACACGTAGGCGAAGGGAGGCTACCCTCTCGTTCACCGGGGTGAACCCCAACGTACAGGCACCAAGATGGGGGGCAACCAGTATGCCCACTCCTGCTCGGCGCCTCTCACCAGGGGCAACTCCAGAGTGGAAGAGTGTCCAACCCCTCTCAAGGAAACTGGTTCCAGAGCCAGAGCCATGCGTTGATTCTGTTCATAACTTTTATGGACAGAATTTCTAGGCGCAGCCAAGGTGTTGAGAGGATCCGTTTTGGTGACCTTAGAATCGCTTCTCTGTTTTTTGCAGATGATGTGGTCCTACTGGCTTCATCAGTTCGTGATTTACAACTTTCACTGGAGCGGTTTGCAGCCGAGTGTGATGCGGCCGGGATGAGGATCAGTTCCTCCAAATCCGAGGCCATGGTCTTGAGCCGGAAAAGGGTAGCATGCCCTCTCCGGGTCGGGGAGGAGGTCCTGCCCCAAGTGGAGGAGTTTAAGTATCTCGGGATCTTGTTCACGAATGAGGGAAAACTGGAGCGTGAGATCGATAGGCGGATAGGTGCAGCGTCCGCAGTGAAGCGGGCGCTGTACCGGTCTGTCGTGGTGAAGAGAGAGCTGAGTCAAAAGGCAAAGCTCTCAATTTACCGATCGATCTACGTTCCCACCCTCATCTATGGTCATGAGCTTTGGGTTGTGACCGAAAGAACGAGATCTCGGATACAAGCGGCTGAAATGAGTTTTCTCCGCAGGGTGTCTGGACTCTCCCTTAGAGATAGGGTGAGAAGCTCAGTCATCCGGGAGGGACTCGGAGTAGAGCCGCTGCTTCTCCACATCGAGAGGAGCCAGTTGAGGTGGCTCGGGCATCTGGTTAGGATGCCTCCTGGACGCCTCCCTGGTGAGGTGTTCCGGGCATGTCCCACCGGGAGGAGACCCAGAGGAAGACCCAGGACGCGCTGGAGGGACTATGTTTCTCGGCTGGCCTGGGAACGCCTTGGGATTCCCCCAGAGGAGCTGCTCCAAGTGGCTGGGGAGAGGGAAGTCTGGGCCTCCCTACTTAGGCTGCTACCCCCGCGACCCGACCCCGGATAAGCGGAAGAAGATGGATGGATGGATGGATATTTATATTATTTAATTAAATATATTTATATTATTTAATGATATATATTTATAAGCAGTAAACGTTTAGAGCAGCTGTTCATCTTACCGGGAGTGGAAATCATTGTCAGATCATGTAAAACCTGCAGGAGTCAACATCAGCGTAAGTAAATTCAAACTTGTTCTGTTCCATCTGTTCTTTAGTTTTACACAACTTAGTAATTTCTTACTTTATTGTTTATGTTTCCAAAGTTTTTTATTTTTTCAGTTTTATTTTTTAAGCTACCGTATTTTCCGGCCTATAAGTCACAGTTTTTTAAAAACAATTTTTTTATGTCCTGCGACTTATAGGGCGAAGCAACATATTTATGGATTTTCCCCCCATATTTTTAGACTAATTTTTGGCTGAAATATAACCGTTTCCATTCATTCTGACGAAAAAAATGGAGCAGTACCACTTTCGGCCGCTAGGGGCGTAGGCAGTACCACTTTCGGCCGCTAGAGTCCACTGACCGTTCCCAGCTCATATGTCCGACAGAAGCCTCCTCTACTCGGACTCACTCTGTCGCAGCCCGGCCTCCTACTCTCTGGAGCTCTGACACTTCCAGAGAGTCCACCAACCGTTCCCAGCTCGTGTCCGACAGAAGCCTCCGTTGCTTGGACTCACTCTGTTGAGCACGGAGGTATGAACTACTGTTACCTCAGTGTTTGTTAGCAAAATAGCTCTCAAGAACCACAGGACAGATTTTGATTAAACTTAAAGAAAGTAATCACTGGATGGACATTTACAACTGATTAGCTTTAGGAGGTGTGTGAGCGAAAATTCGATTTATTTATAATTTATTTTCGCAGCGCGCGCGGCCGTTTGGAAGACCGTCAAGGCGAAACAATTTAAATCCAGTTGATTTGAACATTATGTTAATTTTTAAAGGAAAAGTTAAGCTCAGAAACACTTTTGCTATAACATATATATTTTTATAAGGTGTATATCTTGTTAAATTTTAAAGAAATGCTGCGTTCCCACCCGTGCGGGCGCACGTAGCGAAACTAATTTTTAAATCCAGCTGATCGTGCATTTATTAAGGAAAAGTTAAGCTCAGAAACACTTTTGCTATAATGTCAGCAAACATATATATATATATTTTAAGGTGTATATCTTGTTAAATTTTAAAGAAATGAAGCGTATCCGCTCGCTGCGCGTGCACGCTTTGCAGCACCGATGTAGCGAAACAATTTTTTTTAATTCAGCTGATTTGACCGTTACGTGCATTTATTAAGGAAAAGTTCCTCTCAGACACATCTTTGCTATAATCTTGTTAAAGTCCTACCGTGCACGCTCCTGTGGCCATTTCCGGGTTGTCACCGCTGACGCGTAACATACGCAACGCGTCAGCAGTGACGCATAATAGATGCGACGTATAGGGCGAAGCGACATATTTATGGATTTTTCCACTTTATTGGACATAATTGGACTGATGCGACTTATAGGGCGGTGCGACTTATCGACCGGAAAGTACGGTAGTTTTGCACAATCTTCGAATGCTCAGAATATGTGTTGCAGATTACTCTGGGCTACTACCACAGTTAATTTGATCAAATACTGTATATTTATAATATTTACAGATTCATAAAAGTTTTTTGTGTTTGTTAAAGTTGATCAGGAGTGGCAGCCATTTTGACTCAGGCTGATGTACAGAACTGCAGATGATTACGCTGAGTGTTGTCTCATATCTGTAAAGTAAACATGAGATATTTTGCTGACAGAATGATAACTCCGGTTGAAGTTTTAAACAGACGTCAGTTTGTGCTCGGATTACGCGTTACGAGTTACTCTCAGCTTCTACCACGCTATGCATCACGGTATGGTTTGGTGCATGTACTGCATCATGCCGCAAGAGCCTCCAGCACATTGTGAGAGCAGCTGAGAAGATCGTCGGCACCTCTTTGCCCTCACTGCAGGACTTACACAGCAAACGCCTCACTCGAAAAGCCCACTGCATGGCAGGTGATCCCACACACCCACTACACAGCCGCTTTAGACTGCTGCCTTCAGGGAGGAGACTGAGGAGTCTCCAGGCTCGTACCAGTAGACTGAGAGACAGCTCTGTTCATCAGGCAGTCAGAATGCTAAACACTCTGCCTGCTCTGCCTCCCCTCCCATTTGAACTGCCTTAACACAAAAAACTTTCTCACACATTACCACACAACACAAAGTTTTTAACACTGGACTCTGTGTCATCAAACGGGTTATTCACTAAACTCTCGGTCATGTGCTCATTCAGTTTGCACTACTTCTCATATTTGCACTAATGTTTGTATTACATTACTGCCTATAGTCATACTACTGTTTACATTTATTAATACTGTTTACATTTATTACTACTGCTTTACATTTATTACTACTGTTTACATTTACACTACTTTTATCTACACTACTGCAGATACATATACAGCATTCTCTGACTAGCCTTATCTAAGGATGCCAAATGTGCCTTATGTGCCTTACTTCATATGCCACTTTGCCTCTATACCAACATCAACTACCTCATACATATACTGTGTACATTAACTTATATGCTGCTGTGCCACTCTTTGCAAATGTCAATGCTAGAACCTTCAGTTTATTTTATAGATATACTTTTTATACTTTTTATACTACTATGCAAAAACTCAGGACAGTATTACACTTTTATTATTTCATTTTATGCTTATGTTCATTGGGTGTTTGGTGTTTTAGGGGTGTTTGGTGTTTCAGTGTTGGTGTAAATTTTCATACTTTTATACTATTATGAAAAAACTCAGGACAGTGTTACACTTTTACTATTTTATGCTTATGTTTATTAAATGTTTTAGTGTTTAGTGTTTAGATGGTTACTGTTGCACCGAGGGACTGAGAGAAACGCAATTTCAGTCCTGTGTATGTCCTGTACATATTGCAGTTCTGACAATAAAGTTGACTTTGACTTTGAATTTGACTAAAAACAACTGCTGTGTTTGAGTTGAGCTGAATCAGCTCAACTTCAACAGTTAATCACCTTTGATCAACATGTATTGATTACCGTCTGAGTTTCAATAAAATTCATTCAGTGGTTGACGAGATGTTCTGCTATGAGACAAATAAACACAAGCAAAATAAAAACTCAGTTTTTTGTCGTTGCATTTTGAGTCGTTCTCTAAATGCACAACTTACTGCAAACAGCTGAAGTCCTTTAATACGACCTGAATGTTTTTAAGTCATGCCTTCAGGCGTGAGTCTGAGCGGTTGGACGCCATCATCGGCCTCGTTGCTTCTCTGTAGTTTGTTTTTCTGTCCGTCGTAAACTCATTTTACACTCCGGGCTCCTCGTTAGCCGCCGCGTTAACCAGCGGTGAGGAATGCAGCTGAACAGCTCGCTGGAAAAAGCTGTAGAATTTAACAACAAGCTAATCAACAAATTGTTGGGGGGGTTTCGTCACTGTGCACTTTGAGTCCTTCAGAGCTCAGGTGGTCTGCTGATGACCTCATCGGTTCATCTGGTCCCTCCACGAGCAGCTGTATTAGTTTGAAGTAAAAAAAAAAAGGCTAGTTAATGCTGCCACTTTAGAGATTCCATGCTAATGCTATGTAGCGAACAAAGATAATAACGACGCTAATCTTTATAGAAACCAACACTTATTGCTGGTTTATTACAAGTAATTTTACATTTCATCACTTTACATTGTCAGTATTTTTTATTTATTTTATTTATTTTTATAAAATTTATTCATTTTAAATACAACAAAATAACAATCTCACATTTGAGACCGTACAGAATAAAAGTAAAATGAAGGGATGCAGATAGAAGAAAAAATCTTATTTTTTCTGCCCCCTATTTCCAAAATACAGTAGTTCAAACAACACAAACAATTATTCCCTTTACTAAAGAACATCCGTCTTCGGTGGACCGACCGCTAACTATCTCGCCGCTAATTTGCCATGACTCAGTTCGGCTCGTCTAATCCCAAAACCAAAACCAGAGACTGTAAAACAGAGTCATTATGAAACTGGGTCAGTTGGGCTGAAAGTTTGAGGATAGAAAGGAGGAATTGTTTGTGAGCAAGACACAAATGACTCGGTCGTATTCAGCTGCTGGTTATTTTAGCAGTCGAGGCAGTTAGCTAGAAACCCGAACATGGTTTGGTTGAGAAAATGGTAAAAGATTAAACTATTGTCTCAAAAGTTACAAAAACTGAAAGTACCCTTTGGAATATTTTAATAGCAGGTGTAAAGTGTTGAATTTGTAGTAAATGGATGAAATTGACAAATAGACTCCGATCTGGATAACCGTTAGCTTAACTTAATCATGAGAATTTCCATTGAGTGATAAATGATTATGATTGGTGTTTGATCATTTTATTTTTGATCTGCAGTGTTTTTATGTTTTTCGTGTTGTACGTGGTGCCTGTTGCTTGTTTGTTTGTTCAGCACTTTGGTGTGGACTTGTTCCTGTTTAAAGTGCTTTATAAATAAAATGGTATGGTATGGTATGGTAAATGCACTACAAGTGAGAAGACGATGGTGAAAATGTCCACCTTTTTATCAACCCCACCCGCTTTCCAGTCTGTCGAAAACCTCGACGCTCCAGCCAACGATTCAACTGAACGTTCGCATATTAACTGAAGTCAGACGGGTCCAACTTCACTGCAATCATCTTTTTCTGTTAGGGATCGAATGTCTGCGCTGAAGCCATGTTGTCGTACTAACACACCGGTTACTGTGAGGCGGGGCAGCGGATTATCTACACATCTGATATGGGTGACGTTATGAGTGAAGATCCCCATTGTTTTCCAAGATAAATTTAAAAAATATATACATTTATTTTACTTCTACTGAAAGTCTCATACACCTTAGACCCAGAAGAAACATCCAGGTCAATGTTACAAGAGTAAGGCTGAGCTGGATGAGAAAACAGAACATGAGAGTTCAGTAACGAACGTCCCCAAACTTCTAATGGGACTTTTAAAGGAAATGGTTTTGACATTGTGACAAACAATAAGTGCAAGGTTACCCTTGCAAATCTATAAAATGAAGTCGAAGATGCAAATTCAAAAATGGGAGACTCGCTTACCCCAGCTGCATCAAGTCACTAATCAACCGTCCATCTGGATATAAGGCCGTCCTTTCCTCAGCTCTTCCTGTTTGCCTGTTGCCAATCTAGTCGCATCCCTCCCCATCTCCACCCGGGGTTTCAAGATCCTCAGTTCTCCCCTATTCTTCATCCCGACTACGCCTCCAGGGAATATCCTGCTTGCCTCCATCCTGGTCCTACAACTGTGTACATTCCTGCTTCCTGTTCCCTGAAACCCTGCCGGTCAAAGCAGATGGCCGCTTGTCCTGAACCTGGTTCTGCTGGAGGTTTCTTCCTCACGAGGGAGTTTTTCCTTCCCACTGTCGCTTCATGCTTGCTCAGGATGGGAGTTCTGCAATGGGGTTTGTCTCAGGATTAACCGGAACCAACGGCCGATGGATGAGCATACACATACCGGTGGGATAAGTTGGATGACTACGATCCCTGACTTCGCCACTGGGTTCGGGTTCCGGGGAAGGGGAAGATATCCATAATCTATTTCCCTATGCCGGACATTCAAGCTCTCAGCGGTCCGGCATGTATGCCCTCCGCCAGGGCCCGAGCACCAAAGAAACACTAATCAATAATACCTTTTAATTGTATTCTTCTCTCTTGTTGTGTGAGTCTCTCCAGGTTGAATTACCTTTTTAGATGTCATTCATTCACATACAAGTCAGGGCTTGACGTCGAACAATCACCGTAAACATACACGTAACCCTTATGGACTGTCCGGTAAAAATACAGCGTTTTCCCCATTTTCATGACTACAACCAGAGAAAGTCTTAGGTTTTTCAAAAACCCAGCTTCAACTTTATTTTACGTCTAACGGTCTTGTTTTCATTGAACATTGTGCTCTGACAAAGATAAATGATGAAGTCACATCAACACGCGGTGTAAATGAAGAAACATATGTCTGATGTGATATTTATCCCTGAATCCCAGGTGGTGTCCTGAAGTCTTTCGCGTTGACACACCAAAGGTCGTTGTTTTGAGTGTTTTTACAATGTGTGCAGTGATCATTGAATGCAACCAGGAGCACCTGTAAGGACAGTGAGGTGTTTTCTGGATTGTGCTGTGTATATTTCAATTGTTGATATCTACAGCATTATCTTATTACCAATGTAATGACGCCAACACTGCAGACGGAGTCCAGCCAAACGGGGTTTATTCAGAAACAGGGACGAGCTGCTATTACCGAGGCTGCAGCTCACGCCTCAAAAGAAAATGCGGTACACACGCGAGCGAACACACTGCTAGCTGCCTGCTAACAACAACACACTCCCGGGCTCTTCTTCTTCGTCTCTCTTTTCCTGGTCCCTCCTCCCTGCTCCTACCCCTCTCCTGCCCCCACGAACTTATTAAGTTTGCGGACGACACCACCCTCATTGGGCTCATCTCGGATGATGATGAGTCTGCGTACAGGAGAGAGGTGGGCCGGCTGGTGACCTGGTGCAGCAACAACAACCTGGAGCTCAACGCCCAGAAGACAGTGGAGATGATTGTGGACTTCAGGAAAGACAGAGCCCCTCTGCCCCCCATCACCTTTAACAACACCCCCATCATCATTGGGGACTGCTACCGGTTCCTCGGCACCACCATCACCCAGGACCTCAAGTGGGAGCCAACCATCAGCTCCCTCATCAAAAAGGCTCAGCAGAGGATGTACTTCCTGCGACAGCTGAGGAAGGCCAAGCTGCCGGCCAAGCTGATGGTGCAGTTCTACACGGCCATCATCGAGTCCATTCTCAGCGCGTCCATCACAGTGTGGTACGCCGGGGCCACTGTCAGGGACAGACACAGACTGCAGCGCATTGTGCGCTCTGCTGAGAAGGTAATCGGCTGTAGTCTCCCATCTCTCCATGACCTGTACGTCTCCAGGACTGTGAGGCGAGCAGGTCGGATCACAGCTGACCCTTCTCACCCTGCATACGGTCTGTTCGAACGACTCCCCTCAGGCAGGAGGCTTCGGTCAATTGGGACCAGAACCTCCCGCCATAAAAACAGTTTCTTCCCCTCTGCTGTCAGACTTTTGAACACTCATAACCATGTTACCCCATAACTTGCCTTGGTCGCTGTATTTTGTATTTTGATTGGGAATCACTGTATCACTGTATTTTGATTGCACCACTCTAATTGCGCTGTTTTTTAGTAGGTTTTGTTCACTGAATATTGTATTGATGTTTTATGGTTTATGTTTTTTATGTTTTATGTTTCTATATTTTATGCACCGTTATGCCGAAGCAAATTCCTAGTCTGTGAATCCTGTTCATTGACAATGGCGATAATAAACAGAATCTGATCTGAATCTGAATCTACCATCATTCTCTCTTTTGCTATCGACGAAGACGGTCGCTTCACCCGTTCCTACCTCCCTCCTGCTTTTTGCTCTCTTGTCCTGTGAATCTTTTTCAGAGCCTCTGTATATATATCTTCTAAACTGTAAATCATGGATTTGGTCATCTGGTCTCTCAACGCAATTGATAAAAAAAAATTGATGAGAAGACAGGGAGAAGGAGAGCCCTCATGCCCTGAAGGGACTTTCGCTTCAAGATCCACCATCCTGGAGCCATTGGAAGATGGTGTGTCTCTATGTATTGCCCGTTGAGGACATAGAAGACATATAAATAATTGGATTTATGATAGAGGGATTTCTGCTTTTTTGGAATCTGCGGGATTCTGGTTTATCAACAAACTGGGAAGATGTCGGCAGCAGAAATGGCGATTTTGAAGCTGCCTGCCATGTGTGAAGGAATGTGGCGCGCTTCGAGCGCCCTGACTCAATTGCTTCTTGAGCTAAGCCATAAGCTGGACGTGATTTCTGAGACTCGCAGGCCACTTGCGGCTTCTGGAACTCGTTGGAGTGAAGGATTCAACCTTGGGGAAGGCTACAAGCACGGCCCGGCAGAATGACCACAAATCTCGCAGTTTTGTATTTGCAATTGAGAAGCATCAGCAGAACTTTTGAAGATAGACATAAACAAAAGGCAAGCAGAGTCTGCTTCTCCCGAGGACATCTGTGGGCCTTATCAGAACTGAGCCGCTGATAGACACTGTACCATCTTATCAGAACTTTGGAACTTTCTGTCCGTGTCTATGGACAACTCACCGCCATTGTTGTTTGTATGTAATAGGTCTCGCTTGTAAATGAGTCCTCGAGGCTCAATAGGAACGAACCTGTATAAACAAAGTTTGTGTCATGTAAAAATATTAAGGATTTTTTTGTGTGAATTTTATGGATTTCTCAGAATACAGGTCAACTGAAGGGGTTGACATGTGCACATACAACTTTAATGTCTGTTTCCTCGATCGGACAGGACACAGGTTTCATTGTAGAGACAAAAGAAAGGGTCCAAAAACACCATTTAGACTCATTTGAGTAAATATGTGAAGCCTCACCTTCAGTATGAGAACTATAACGATGTCTCTCCACCCCTGGCAATAAGACAATACCGTCTTTGTTCGGCAGTATACTATCCGAGCACTTTGGTTGGCCTTGCTGTTGTTTTTAAGTGCTTTATAAATAAAGTGGTACGGTAATGTAGCGATTGTTGTGTTGCCTGTATCACTCTTTAAACACTCTCCCACACAAGGTGACATTTTACTGAAGCATTGGGACCTTACAATTAAAAATTAGCATCGCCATTAATACACGTTTAGCTTGTTAAAACTGCTGTTTTTTAATGTTGTAGCTGGGGAAAGCAAAACTTTACAGCCTCTGAGGCTGATGGTAAAAACCGGAGAAATGAAATGAAACGGCCGATTGTGTTCAACGTTGGTTGCTTTCAAAGAACTTGTCTCGTCTTTGTGTCGATTACGTCCTTGCAACCAATTTGACATTTTATTTGTTGGTTTTCAAATCGTTCGTGCACAATTTATTTGGTCCTTGTGTGCATTTGTGGATGTATTTGTGCCTTTTATTACACACACAACTCACACTTTTTTTGTATTTCTGCACTTTATTCCTCTCTTTATATGTTTACGGTTCTTTCTGGTGGTCACAGTTGCACAATATTTCAGTGTATTTGCGAGAAACAACAGATACTAAAGTCCGTGTCTTACTGTGATGATTGCTCTATAAATGTAAGTGCTTACAGAGCGTTTGTTAATGCAGCTCATTGTTCATTTTAGTTTGCTGTTCTGGTTGGTTAAAGGACCAGTCATTACTTTAGACCATGCTGTTTGGCAGAGCAGGGCTTCTGTGGCTCTTTTGGAGAAATACTGATCGTCTTAATTATGGCTCATATAAGGGCGAGACAGCAAGGATTTATTTAACCTATTTGAAACCATCAAACTCCTGTCGCGCTCCTACCGCGTGGCCCCCGGGTGGGTGTCCTTTTGCCTGCGGGCGGGCTGGGGGCCCTTGCTATCGCTTTCGGGGGTTGGGCGCTTGGGCGTGTGTCGGCTCGGCCTGGTGGCTGCCTGGTGGGGCTCGGGTCCTCTGGTCCTATCGGGTCTGGGCCTGAGGGGTGGGCGTCCCCGGTGCCCGGGCCTCGGTGTCCGGGCCTGAGGCTACGTCAGTGCAGCGGGCTCTTGCAGCGGCCTCCGGCGGGGGCCTGTGGGCTTGTCGCTGTTGGCCCCCCAGGGGTCATTGTGTGTGGTCACTGGTGGAGCTCGTCCGGTTCTCCCCCTTGGTCGGATCTGGGGAGTGGGCGAGTGGCTCGTCCTGTTCGGGTGGCCCTGGGGACTCTGGGCTCAGGGTCCTTCTTGGGGTCTTGGGCTTTGATCTCCCCTTCATCTGCCTCGGGCTTTGGGGGGACGGATCTCTGATGCTTCACAGTCGCTGCTAAATGTTCTATTGGAGGAACCTTATTCACTTATGCATGCTCACAACCACACACAAATGGATGCAGGGATGTATATGTAGATATCATATGCAGATATGTAGACGGATATGTGGTATGAATGCATATGTATGTATACTGTATTTATATTTGTAGGTATGGGTATGTTTATTTATGGAAATCTACTGCAAGGTCATGAATATTATTAGTCTATGCATGTATGTTTCGTTGCTGTGTTCTGTCATGTGATTTGCAGGATTGCGGACAGAGGTTGGGTGTGTTTGCCTTGTGCTCTTTTTGTGGATAATTGTTGTTTTGTTGTCTTACTTTCTATCTTTTCTTTCTCTCTATTAAAAAAATCATATTGGTGTGAGAGGACGGCTGTAAGGTGAGAAAAATCATATTGGTGTGAGAGGATGGCTGTAAGGTGAGAAGGGAGGCCATCTATAAATAGAAGGGAAAAAAAAAAAAAAAAGAAACCATCAAACTCCTTCTGAAGACCAAAATAAGAAATTACAGTAAACTGAAAATAAGTTAAAATGTCAATCTTGCAAAAAGTTTTCTTATTCCAGATGTGCATAATCTGACAATTTTATCCAAAAATGAGTCTGTACATGGTATAAATACAGCAGTTCAGAGGCAAGAGATCAGCAGCACAGAGAAGTCGCATATCACCAATTAAAGTGGCGTTACAATGATTTATTTACAGTGGTTATACTGGTTAGGCACCAAAGTCCATGCTCAATAATCCAGGTATAAAATCCAACAATATCCTGGTTAGGGATTTACGAGTCTTAACAGCTTCAGGGTAGAAGCTGTTCCTCAGTCCAGTGGTTCTACACTTAATGCTCTGCAAACTCCTGCCTAAGGGGAGCGGGGCAAAAAGTGTGTGCTGGGTGAGTGGGGTCTTTCATGATGTGGACGTCCGTGATAGAGAGGAACGTTGGTTTGAGAGAGAAGTGAAGGAAGTCGTCTGTAGCCGTGTTTCCATCAAGGTTTCTTGATGCGCATTTTGAAGTATCGCATCAGAAAAGCTGAACCGGCACGATTCGAATGAACTTCCTCTAATTCTCAAAAAAGTTGATACGCTCGCTTGAGGTGGTTTTTGGGTTTTTCGAATCAGAGCTGATGCGCAAAACGAGAGATGGAAACAGATTTGCCGACTCAGTTCTGCTGTAGCGAACATTTACGTCACGTGACTTTGTCTCCAGACAACATGTAACATCGCTAAAACTAGTTGGCATGACAGAATAAATACAACTTGCCCGATAGCAACACATACCTGAAATATTCTCTCCATTTTGCCGAGATGTGTGGTCGGGTCCTGTTTTCAACTGCTACTTCCTGTTTACTGTAGACATGCGTAACGCTGATGTCTGACGTAATTACGCTGACGTCTGACGTAATGCCGCTTTGCGTGGCCTGGTGGATTCGCTTTAAGCCAGTTGATGGAAACACTTCTGATTCGCATTAATTTTTATTTACATTTTTGCAAAATTTCAAAAATTTGCTCAAAATTCGAATTGAAAATAGATTGAAACACGGTTTTTGTGAAGTGAAACCATCCATCATTAAACGGGCGGAGGCTTCCGTGTCCAGCTGTCCCCCTGTTGCTAGTATCACTCAGTCCTCTGTGAATAGTAAGTGGCTATCAGGGCACCAACGATCCATTGGTACACCGATGGCCCTCCTTTATCATGTGAGCAGCTGGTTTTGGCTGTCGGCAGCAAACTGGTTGATCCACTATGAGAAGGTGCCGTTTATAAGACTGAGTTTGTTGCAGCTCCTCAGACTGAAGAAGTCTTCTGGATACTGTACACCTACTGTGTCCTAAACCAGCCACCAGTGAGCATAAGCCAGTGTATCTACTGTATCTTGTATCTCTTCTCATTACAGTATGTATGGAAACAGTTAGAGAGGACATGGAGGTAGTTGGACTTGGAGTGAGGACAGAGGAGTAAGATGTAGGAGGATGACTCGCTAGTGACCCCTGAAAAGGGAAAAGATGAAAGAAGAAGATGAAGAAGAATGCAATAAAAACAACAAAACCACAACAACGTTTAAAACAAAAAAAAAAGCGGAAGTGACCGAAGCGGAAGTGACCGAAGCGGAAGTGACCGAAGCGGAAGTGGCCGAAGCGGAAGTGGCCGGAATCACTTTTGGGGGAAAAACTGAATGATTACATTTGAAAAAATGAAAATTACATTAAGCCAAACCACCTCAGGGCAACTGTTTTATGTTAATAAAGTAAAAAAACAAACAAACACTAAAGCCCCCACCCCACCACCACCACTTCCGGTTTGGCTTAATGTAATTCTGTTTTTTCAAATGTTGTTCATTTACACTTCAGGGCCACCATATTTTCCACTTCATGCTTTATGTCATGCAGCATGTTTTTCCTCAACTTATTCCTTTTCTTAAGTTTTAATCGAATGACCCGCCTTTGCTGTATCTTTCATTTTGGTTCTATTTCCACAACTCTCCAGAGTTTTAAATTAGGCCCAACACCGCCACCTTAACCCGAGGCAACAATAAAATGAAGATTAAACTAGGAAACGTGAAAATCCTCATAAACTAAAAATCAAAATGTGCTCACTGTGATCTTTAATCCTGAGCAGTTTTCATAACTTCTCTTGTTGAACGGTGTCATTTCACCTCCTTGTTCTTTTTCTGGTGGTAGACCACCCTGCTCCTCTAGCTTTTGTGGCCTCCAGTATTAAACACTTCCTGGTACTTCACTATCAGGACTTGCACTGATACTGGTTTCCAGCAGCCATGGACCACCAACTGGCAGTGAAGATGGTTTTCTCTGAAACACTTCAGCTTGTCTCTGGTTTTGTTTGAATTAAAGCCCAGAACGCACGCTTACGATGTCCCGTGTGAGATTGTGGTTTTGGATATTCAGGATCAGGGAGGCTATAACTCTGAGGTTTTGGTTTGAGAACAGAGTCGGTGCCAGCAAGGAGAGACGAGCCTCGGCTTAATGTTTTTATCCACTCGTGATGTGCTTACTTTCGTACCACTGAAAACTCTTCAGTCTGATGGTGGACTTTACACAGATCTGCCATTTGTTGCGTATGTTCTCTTTTTTCAATATGTTCATATTTTTCTTTTTTTATACCTTTCCTACTAATTTTATTTTATTTCAATTTAAATGCTTTGTTTGTATTTCTTAAAGCCAGCACATCAACAGATACAATAAAAGTCAAAGCAGCACAGACAAAACATTTTCGACTCAGAATGAACCGTCGAATAACCTCGACGCCGGCCAACTTCATGATGTCATTTCCTGTCGGGTAAAATCTTTTATTTGAGTCTAACGTGGAGTCTGTGGAGTTGTTGCCAAACTGTACAAATGAAGCACGCAGCCTCATATCCTTTCACTCACCTCTGAAAATGGAAGCAGAGAAACCGAAGGTTCAGACGTCAGTGAGGGGAAACGGCCAACAACTTTATTCCAATATGTTTTTATTGCTGCGATTGTTAGATTTGATGAAATAAATTATTTTTAACCAGCTTGTTTCACAGTGTGCACACTGGACCTTTAATCTGTTTTGCATATGGGTGTGCATTTCAGCTTGTTAGGGTACACACGTACGTGTTTGCGTGTTCAAGGGCGTCTGCTACAATAGAGCTATTCAAACTGATTTTGCTCCACAGCTCAGTCAACGTCCAAACTTCACCGCACCCAACAAATATACATTGTAGATAAAAAATAAAATTAAAAAAGGCAAGATGCAAGAACTTAAAAAAAAACTTGAAATACCTCAAATGCCTACAAACACGCAGATGAAACAACAATGAAGATTTTAATTAGTTTATTTTTAAGAAAAGCTGTCCTTTTCTGTGGTTACACAGCATCAAGCTAATAGTCAAGTCAATTTTATTTATAAAGCACATTTAAAACAGAAACTGTTACCAAAGTGTTTGCTATAGTTACTCAGAGTCAAGCTAAAACTCAATGGGAGTCATGCTAACGGACGATCAGAGCTAACAGTTGATCAAAGCGGAGCTAATGTTCGACCGCAGTCGAGCTAACAGTCGATCGCAGTGGAGCTAACGGTCGATCAAGCTAACGGTTGACCAGAGTGGAGCTAACGGTCGATCAAGCTAACGGTTGACCAGAGTGGAGCTAACGGTCGATCAAGCTAAAGGGCGAGATACACTCGAGCGTCCTCACGATACGCCAATACGCAGCGTACGTACGCCCCGTACGCAGCGTAGCCCCGCGTAGCCCCTCAGGGCAAGTACGCGCAAAAGTATTTTTTTACTACGCATACGCGATTCGCATACGCGATGCGCGGTGTCTGATCTAAACTTCCCCGGCGCCGGACTGTTTTGTATGTTACACAAATGAAATAAATTCCTCTTTTTTATCGCTGATCGGGCCTTTTCTTTTGTTTTTTTGCCTAAAGTCAAGTAACCGCTTCTTCCTCCGTTCACTCGATGAATGAAATGAATGAATTCAGGTCCTACCTGGGTGCGCGATGTTTTATATATTCCCTGGTGGGCTGTGGTGGGCTGTGGGCTGCAGGAAAAGCACTCCGTGCTCAGCTGCTCATATTACAACAAGGAGAACGCGAGCGTTTGGAGCGAAAAACTAGCGGAAGTGACGATCGGAAGTGACGGTACGGAGGAAATGACGTTAGAATTTGGAGCGAAAACACGAGAATCTACGCGAGAACGAAAGCCGAGTGTAGCAGCGGCTCCGTATACGCGCGTATACGGAGTCTGCTTCAGTGTATCTCGGGCTTAACAGTCAATCAGTGGAGCCAGTGGCGGACTTAGACATGTTGGGGCCCCAGGCAAACCTTTGTAAAGGGGCCCTCCCACAAGTCAGCCTAAATGTACCATTAGGCTCTGCCCTGAAGGTCAAATATTTTCATGTTCATACTCTAATACTGGGAACTAGAAAATAAAAACAACCGTTTTTTTTTTCTCTACTTTAATAAGGTACAACTATCCTTTAAAGTCTTTTTGCAAAACATGTTTTATTATTGCAATAAAAGGCTCTAAATCAAGTCTTACACCAAAATTCAACAACACTAAATAAACACAAACGAATAGAGAGGGTAGATGTGAGCAATACAGTAGAAATATATTTTCCTAAATTAGAAGATTTTCACAACTTTAATTCTTTTAACGTTATATTACATATTCTGTAACAGGGAACAGTTGTTAGATCAATGTGAAAAAGTGAGTGTGTGTAGTTGAGATGTGGTACTTTGAGATGAATTCACACACTGGCTTGATATGAACAGCAAGATGTCCAGGCATGAGACACTTTTTACAGCATTAAGTGATCATGAATTACCTTGATTATTCAGCTGGACTTCTATGAAAGTTGTCTTCTGTCTTGTTTCTGGTCTTTAATGATGCATGTTTAAAGACTGCATCTGAAAAAAACAACAAATATGTTAGTGTTGGAGGAAATAAAAGGAAAAATAAAACATTATTACATTTAATACATGTGAAGGCTCTCATTTATCCAAGTTTCCATAATTAAGACTGAAAGTTTTGACTTCTTTTTAAACCTTAAGACTAACACAGACCGTAAACTAAATGGCTCAAATAATGTCACTTTTCATTTATATCAATTTTTACATTTTAGATAACAATTTAATTTAGTAATCCTAGCCTTTTGATTCTGTTGTTTTAAACTAACAGTGGCATTTCTGTCCAAAGCAAACCAGTCATTATTAAAACACGTTTTTGCATTACTCTGAAAGCTATAATTTGTGCTTTGTAATGTAATTAATGGAGCGACTATGGACCAAATAACAAAACAACGATAGTCTGATGAAGTTTTAACAGTCAAAGATTTTGTAAAATGGTTGAGAAAAAAAATTAATAGATAACTGTGGAATATTTTAGATCTATTCTATTCAATGTATAGTCCGTATAAATGTATTTTAATAATATAATAAACAAGCAGCTAAAGTAGGTAAAATATAAAATCCCCTCTATCTCTCCTCGTTTTAAGTCAGAAGATTTAGGCCGAATATCTTTTAATATTTTGATACAGAAAGAAAACGTGAAAATAGTAGTTGTCTCAGTTGATTACTGTCAGGATTTCTTTTACCCAACCTACAAAATAATTCCTAAAAACTCTTACCTCATCTTCATCTTCGTCACTACCTCGGTGGCATTCACTTCCTGTATCCCAGACGGTTCCCCCACACTTTCAACGGGCCGCCCGTCATTATCAGCAGTTGATGACATTTTAGACCCATTAAAAAACGTTGTCACTTTCGGTAGTGTAGAAACATACGTTCCCTTATCAGTCATGTCACTCGGTGCAACATAAATGCTATGGAAAATTGCGCTCCGCGCGGTTACCTGAAGAAATACAATCACGCCTTTACGGCAGGGGCGTCAGCGACGCGCCAGAGGCCCCGCCCTCTGGGTACTTAAGCCGCTGATGCCCATCCATCAATCTCTTATTGCCCTTCACCTCGCTTAAACCTGAACTCTCTCTCTTCGCAGGACTTCTCTGTTGCTTAATCGCTTGACCAGAGGTGAGCTTGCTCCCTACACAGGGCGTACAGAGAAGTATTCCTGCGTACTGCTGGGCTAGCGAAAGCTAGTCCGGCACATTTTTCCTTAACCCCGAAGTTTTTTCTTCTCCTCTTTCCGCAGACTGCTTCGCTCGACGGCGCTAACCGCGTCACACCGCTACCTCTGCTAATTCATAGCAGGCTAGCCAGTGAAAGCGACGCAATGAACGCGTCCGCAATTATGCAAGCGTACCTGGCTGAAAAACTACAGGAGCTCCAGGTAACGACAGACAAGCAAGCTGCCGCCGAGCTGCTGGATGAAGCCCTCAGGGCAACAGACTGTGCTCCGCATGATGGGGACAGCAGCTGTTGCACAAGGCAGAAGAATGGCTGAGGTGGTCATCGCAATACGCCATCTGTGGATGACCCTAACTGACCTCCCGGAGGGACAGAAAATTCCTTTTCTCCACCATTCGATAGAACCGACGGGACTTTTTGGAAAAGCGCTGGATCGAATTCAGACCAGGCTGGACCAGAGGCGCAAACAGGCTGAAGCTCTCCGGGTGGGCATCCCCAGGAGAGCCTTCGCCCCCCCCAGGGAGTCAGCTGGGAGCAGAGCACCGCAGCCTCGACACCACTCAGCCACACGTGCCCCACCGCAAAAGCGGCCGGCATACGAGGCCGAGCACCGGCAGAGACCACCGCCGGGCCCACCCCGGACCGAACACGCCTGGAGTAAAAACAGATTTGTTCCCCGCCAGGCGGTCCGAGACAGAGCCTCCTCGGCGAACCGGGACACTAGGCAGAAACGTGCCTGATGAACCAGGCCCGCTTCTTGACTTTACACAATCACCCGCCCACTCTGTACGGGAAATGATCTTTTCACGTCCAGACTTTGTTTGTAGCACGGTACAAAAAGCTGGTGACTTTGTTTTAGACACAAATCATGTTCTTTCTGCTGTGAGTGACATAAAGTCAAATATGTTGTTACACATAAGCACGAATAAAGCTCAAAAAACAGCCCCTCTCTGTTTTCTTGACTCACAAAAAACAACAACAACAACAACAACAAACACGGTAACATCAGCAGAACGGTCCCCTCTGTTCTTCCAGCCGATATAAAGGGCGGAGGCCATCATCCCCCCCTCCCTCACGGCTCACGGGGTACAGAATAGAAATAGCACCACTGCTAAATCAGACTCCTCTTTCCTTTAATCGAAGAGGACTGAACTCTCTGTCACCAACCAAACTCTCTGTCACCAACCAATCTAAAGTCCGTTCAACACAAAGGACCATCTCCACATTCTCATGCTGAAACTGTCCCCTTATTCTCAATGGGCGACACGTCATGCTCAAACAATGATCCTGTAGCGTGTGACCGCACTCACTGTGTTGACCCAACCAGGAAACTCTGGAGTCAGGAGATCTGCTCGTTTACAAAACTTGCAACCTCTCCAATCCACGACTCCCAACAAAAAGAGGAAAAACAGACATTCTGTTCAGCTTTTGTCTAACAATGACAGCAGATTGCCGCTGCCTCCAAACACTCTCGATCAGAGTAGTATGGCGGTACATCTGCAAGAAGGCCCTCTCCCTAATGTGGTTGGCCTTCAAGGGACCACAGAAATCAGGGTTTTTGAGGGAGAGCTGGTTCCACCACCTGCTCCTCTCCAGGGACCCTCCACGTCACCAGAAGGAACAGTCTCGCCGCTTAGGCTGAGAACTGTGGCTAATTTTAGCTTGGTGGCGGAGAAGAACAAACTGGTGGCCTCAGGCCTACCCGAGAATGTGGTAAAAACCATTCAAAACGCACGATTTGTGTCAACACAGTCTCTCTACGCCCGGAAATGGCATATTTTTTAAGCTTGGTGCACAGAAAGAAATATTATTTCTTATTCATGTGACTTGGCCCAGCTCCTCACCTTTCTTCAGGACCTCTTGGAGAAAGGTTGCTCTTTCTCAACGATTAAGGTGTTCTTATCAGCAATTTCAGCTTGTCACGAGGGCTGGGGGAGCAGGACGTCTGGCGCGCACCCGCTCATAATAAGATTTATGAAGGGTGTGCTAAGGAAGAGACTCCCCAGCAGGATCTTGACCCCTGGATGGGATCTTAGTATGGTCTTGGGGGCTCTCTGTGACCCCCCATTCGAACCACTGAGCGAGATAAAGATAGATTTATTATCTTATAAGACCGCTCTTCTCCTGGCTCTTTGCTCGGCGAAACGTGTGGGCGACCTCCATGCTTTGTCCATACATCCAATGTGTACCAGGTTTATCCCTGACGGGTCAAATGTCACCCTAAGGCCTAATCCTGCATATATCCCCAAGGTTTTGACTTTAAACCCCAGAAGTCTGGACTTTGAACTCTTCTTTTCCACCTACTCCTGTCCTCTCTCAGGAACAGGAAAGGCTGAAGGCTCTCTGCCCCGTGAGAGCTTTAAGCACTTACATGCAGAGAACAGCCGAATGGAGAAAAACAAATCAACTGTTTGTGTGCTTTGCTACACCAGCTACAGGAAAGACCCTATCAAAGCAGCGCCTCTCACACTGGGTGACTGAGGCCATAAAAAGGGCGTACAGTAGCAAAGGTCAACAGGTGGCCTCTGGAGTGCGTGCCCACTCCACTCGGGGATTGGCCAACTCGTGGTCACTGTTCAAGGGTGTACCAGTTGCAGACATCTGTGCTGCTGCGAACTGGAGCTCAATGAACACGTTTGCAAAGCATTACAGTTTGGATGTTACTGCGTGTGATGTCACTTAGCCTGTGCTTTCTAACACACAGTAGAAAGCTGCCTTGAGATGCCTGCTGAATAAAGGCGGACGTTCACACTAGCATGCATTTTACTGAGCATTTCAAGGGCGTGATTGAATTACGTTCCCATAGCATTTATGTTGTACCGAGTGACATGACTGATAGGGGAACTGAAAGTTATGCACCATAACTCATGTTCCCTGAAGGAAGGGAATGAGGTGCAACATACCTGGCCCTTTCAATGCTGAAAGCTCGGTGAAGTGCATTTTGGAGATCGATGGATGGGCGTCAGCGGCTTAAGTACCCAGAGGGCGGGACCTCTGGCGCAACGCTGACGCCCCTGCCGTAAAGGCGTGATTGTATTCGTTCAGGTAACCGCTTGGAGCGCAATTTCCCATAGCATTTATGTTGCACCTCGTTCCCTTCCTTTAGGGAACATGAGTTATGCTGCATAACTTTCAGTTTTGGTTTTTTCATGCTTTTTACGTTTTTCCGCCCCGCTTTCGTATCTTCGCGTTCGCTTCATCTTTTTTCTGTCTCCTCTGTCTCCCGTCCCGCTTCTCGCTCAACAGGCAGCATACAGCACTTCCTGGATTTTTGGGTGATGTCATGATGGAATAGTCCATTTTAGTAGGGGGATACAGAAATCGACAGTTTTTTGTATTGCATTTTTAATTATCGTTTTCATTGTAACTATAATTATTTTTATGTTAAACGTACATTAACAAGCAGGAGCGGGCCGGGCCGGGGCCCCTGCTGATTGGGGGCCCCAGGCAACCACCTCGTTTGCCTTAATGCATCCGCGTCTGAGTGGAGCTAACGGTTGACCAGAGTGGAGCTAGCTGTCGATCAAGCTAACGGTTGACCAAAGTGGGGCAAACAGTCGATCACTGTCGAGCTAATGGTTGATCGCAGTCGAGCTAACGGTCAATCAAGCTAACGGTCGACCAGAGTGGAACTAATCTTCGATCAAGCTAACAGTCGATCAGTGGAGCTAACGGTTGACCATAGTGGAGCTAGCAGTCGATCAAGCTAACGGGTGACCAGAGTGGAGCTAGCTGTCGATCAAGCTAACGGTTGACCAGAGTGGAGCTAGCTGTCGATCAAGCTAATGGTTGACCAGAGTGGAGCTAGCTGTCGATCAAGCTAACGATTGAACATGGAGCTAATGGTCGATCAAGCTAACAGTCGATCAGTGGAGCTAACGGTTGACCAGAGTAGAGCTAGTTGTCGATCAAGCTGACGATTGACCAGAGTGGAGCTAGCAGTCGATCAAGCTAACGATTGACCATGGAGCTAATGGTCGATCAAGCTAACAGTCGATCAGTGGAGCTAACGGTTGACCAGAGTGGAGCTAGCTGTCGATCAAGCTAACGGTTGACCAAAAAGGGGCCAACAGTCGATTACTGTTGAGTTAATGGTTGATTGCAGTCGAGCTAATGGTCAATGAAGCTAATGGTCGACCAGAATGGAACTAATGTTTGATCAAGCTAACAGTTGATCAGTGGAGCTAACGGTTGACCAGAGTGGAGCTAGCTGTCGATCAAGCTAACGGTTGACCAAAAAGGGGCTAACAGTCGATTACTGTTGAGTTAATGGTTGATTGCAGTCGAGCTAACGGTCAATGAAGCTAATGGTCGACCAGAATGGAACTAATGTTTGATCAAGCTAACAGTCGATCAGTGGAGCTAACGGTTGACCAGAGTGGAGCTAGCTGTCGATCAAGCTAACGGTTGACCAGAGTGGAGCTAGCTGTCAATCAAGCTAACGGTTGACCATAGAGCTAATGGTCGATCAAGCTAATAGTCGATCAATGGAGCTAACGATTGACCAGAGTGGAGCTAGCTCTTGATCAAGTTAACGGTTGACCAAAGTGGGGCTAACAGTCAATCACTGTCGAGCTAATGGTTGATTGCAGTCAAGCTAACGGTCAATCAAGCTAACAGTCGACCAGAGTGGAGCTAATGTTTGATCAAGCTAATGGTCGACCTGAGTGGAACTAACGGTCGATCAAGCTAACGGTCAATCAGAGTGGAGCTAACGGTCGACCACAGAGTGGAGCTAACGGTCGATCAAGCTAACGGTCGACCAGAGTGGAGCTAATGGCTGATCACACTCAAGCTAACAGCAGTTTAGAAGCTAATACCCAATCTGAGGCAAGTTGACTACTGAAGGCCGAGTTATACTTGCGCTTTGGCCTGCTGGCTGGAGCGTGCGCGCTGTGCGCGCACTGAGCAGTGCAGCTTCATGCATTTACAGTGTCGCCGCTGTGTTTATGGTTGACGCACGGTGGCGCATGGCAAAGTGCTGTTCTTTTACGGACCAGCAAGTGGCAGTACCCTCTAAAACCTGTGCATATGTTGCAAGAAAGGGTGTAGAAGAAGAAATCTACCGTAGAAGAAGAACTGTTTGAAATCACACAACAATAAAAAAAAAGGCTTTCCGCTCGTGTGCTGAACTGTTGTCTTTAGAGGAGTAAATCATAATAGAACAACAGTTATTGTGTCTTGCGGTTTTAATGCATGGAGTCAGCGGAGGAGGAAGCGATCACTTGACTTTTGGCAAAAAAACAAAAGAAAAGTCCAGATCAGGGATGAAGAAGGGGAATTTAATACATTTGTGTCACATACAAAACATTCCTCCATGCGTCGCGACGCCGTCTCCACGACCACAGCGGCGCAGACAGCTGCAGGCTCTGGCGTGAAGAGCGTGAAGGTTGTCGGGTGAGGTCCCCACCCGACCTGTCAATCAATTCAGTAGCGCCCACGGCTCGCGCACTAGCCTTGCGGAGTTTCAAAAAATCAGAGGTGTGCGGCACGCGCCAAAACGACGCGCGGGGCCTACGCGCAGGGGCGGGGATGGTGATATTGCGTCACTTTTGGCGCGCGCACCCTCGCGCGCTGCGCGACGCGTCGAGTATAAATCTAGCTTAAAGCGTCGAGCTGACGTCTACACAGAGAAAAGTAAACAAGTACTCAAAGTCAAGCTAAATACTAAAAAAGGTCAAGCCATGATCAGATTCAAGCTATGAACTGCACAGTGTAGCATTTAGCATAAAGTTAACTGCTACACGCTAATGGACATTCAGGCCCCATCTGCTGACTCGTGACATAGCTGAACAAAAAAAAAAGTGGGTTTTAAGTATATCACTAAGTCATATTTAGGAACTAAGATATCGTATTAAACAAATCAGTAGACTAATAAGAATTCCACATTTAAAAGCTTCATCTACATAGACAAATACCAGCAGGAAATTTTAATAAGGTTATAAAATATATTATTAACAATGTCTACAATTAATAAGTGATACAGAATTAGAAGTTAACTTTTAGTCCAATTTTTTAAATTGTATTTCAACAATTGGCAAACATGTCAACAGCTGATAATTCAGAGTGGGTTACATTAATGGCCAAATGGCACCAAGCTGTCTTGGGGCTTTTAGGATTAAAAATAATGTAAACTTAAAGATATATATCAAATATTGGATTTTTTTTTTTACTTTAAATTCTAAAATGATTGTTAGTAACATATTTCAACATTGTTATTTTTCACTATGTCTGCTGTTCTATTTTATTATTCATTACAAGCACCATTGTGGCTTTAAACCCCTCCACCTTGTGTAATTGGTCTAACATGTAATACACAAACAGGATATCTGACATACTTTTATAATTTCAGGTTTTATGGACCGTAATCATGCAGCCAGTGGTGCGGTACAGTTAGGAGTCTGTGTCAGCGGTTGTTGTTGCCGTTAACGAAGGTGACCCAACACACACACGTTCGCCGCCCCGCTGTTTTAGGAGCAGCGGTTCTGATGGAGCAGACCGAGGCGTCTCACTGGCCGCTGGCAGACGTCCAGCAGCCAATCGCAGGCTTCTGCCAATTAGAGCACGCAGAACGTTTTACAGGGATTGTTCCGTTGTGTTGGTCTGTCAGGTGTGTGTTTCCAGAGCTTGTTGGACTTTGCGTGTGTTCAGGTCTGTGTGCTGACGTTTATCCATTAAGATACCAGAACTGTTGCACTGAAGGTTGTTAGAAGCGTGTTCTGTACTTATTTTTCATTTTTGTCCCAGCAGTAGAGTTAGCATACTCTCCTGTAGAGTATAGCTTTTCTAGCAGCTCTAATTAATATGTTTCCGCCTCCACATTTTATCAGTTAAAATTAAATTTACTTTTTCATTCCTTCCACCAACTCATTTTTTTCATTCAACCTTTATTTAGTCAGGTAAATCTTTTGAACCTCATGGGCTCATTTATGAAAGCGACCTGCTAAAACTAAAGAACAATGAACAGCAGTGATAGAATTTCATTAAACAATAAACAAACAAACAATAAACAATAGAAAAACAAAAAGAGAGAAAAAAACAAAAGTTTTTTTTTTTTTTAACAAAGTATCAAAAAACTAGCAAAACATTATAAGGTTTGACAGTCATTGGTCATTGACAGTATCGTGCCTGGTTCTCCTTTATTCACATTTGTCTTTTTATGTGCTTTGTTTTTCTGACTTTAACATTTTATTATTTTTATTGAGGGCGGTACGGTGGCTCAGTTGGTAGAATAAACTTTGTAAGCTCAATCATCCAGGTAGAGAACAACAACAAATATTAAATCATGTCATCTGGACCAGTTTCTTTAAGTGAGAAACATTTCGTCCCCCATCCAGAGGACTTCCTCAGTCGTCAGCCTTCCAACTATCTGTCCCATACGTAGCCTTCACTGCTGTGTTTCAAGCTATCCTCCTGTTGGAATCTCAAAAGTAGACTTTTAACACGTGCAAAACAATCAATCATGTACAACAACCAAATGTTTTAGGCCAGATGACCAACTACTCACAGAAACAGCCTGAGGACGCCAAGGCCAAAGTGGTTCAGAAAAATGTTGGTAGAGCTGTTGCCTGTCAGTGAGAAGGTCGCCGGATACCCGAGTACTCGGGTACTCATGCCAGTTTGTGGGAATTCTCTCTCCAGGTACTCCACCTTTCTGGGTGGGGTTTGCATGTTCTCTCTGTGCATGCGTGGGTTTTCTCATGGGTATTCCGGTTTTCTCCCACTGGACATGGGCACCAGTGATCCCCGTGACCCAAAAAGGCAGAAGCGGGTAAACATTATAGATGGATGGATATTGGCCTGTTTCCAGTTCTTACGTCACACCAGCATTTTCAAACTATTTTGACTATTACAACTCCACAGATGAGTTGAGGATGTTCTGGCACCATGGTACAGTCAGAGTCCGTCTTTTTGACAGTTCGTAGTTTAATCTCGTCCATTCCACTGATGAGGGAGCGGACGTCAGGCAGAAAATCGTTGGGACTCACCGGTTTATTTGAAGCGACGGTTACCGTTTCTGCCATCTGCCACAGTCACGCCATAGTTGCTTCTTCTCAGTTCTCGCCAGCGTATCGTCAGCAGGAACCAGTTAAGTTCCTTTGGAGTCCAACTGGTCCAGTAACGTTTCTGGCTGATAAGTTCGGTTCAGATACAAGTCCTTGTTAGAGTTGCATTCGGGCCCATAAAATCCAACCTGACCCAGCCCAGCCCGTAGCCATCATTTCCAAACCCCACCTGACCCAACAAATTAACAGTAATTACAGGTCTGAACACAACCCCCCCACCCCACTGACATTTTTTATTAAGCTCTGACTGCTTATAGTTATTAACGGTCGGTGGACATGCGGACTGCGGTAAAGTTAATTTTACGTTGGACATTTGAGCTCTGTGGCGTCACCGGTGTGTTCCTCTTGTTTGAGTTCGGCTGACCAAAATCAGACTGCCTGCATCGGTTCGAAGGAGAGGAACGCACGCTGAAGCTGTGGAGCTTGAACGTCCAACGTAAAACTAACTTTACCGCAGTGACGCGCAACTGAATAGAAGGAGCAGAAGATCGGAGCTGAGGGGGTGTTTGTTCCTTCATGGCCGTCAAAGAGCATTGAAACCCTGTTTCTGCTGCATTCTGATTCAGGTCATCGGCCGCGTGCATCCGCTGAGTGCAGCGGCTGAATCAACCTCCATTTGGCGATGGATCGCTGCCTGGTGGTACAGTCCCATCTGAAATGACCGCTGCGGCTGGTGAAAGTATGGTAAGCCATGTGTCATATAATTGGATTTGGCAAGCCATGTTGCCATATATTTGGAAATATGGCAAGCCACATTGCCATATAATTGAATTTTATGTCAAGCCATGCTGCCATATAATTGGATTTATGGCTAGCCACATTGCCATATAAGTGAATTTTATTGCAAGCCTTGTTGCCATATAATTGGATTTTATGGCAAGCCACATTGCCATATATTTGGATAGTATGGCAAGCCATGTTATCATATACAGGTATTCCTCTGGTTTTGACGGCCTCGACTTACGACGTTTCACGGTTACGAACGCCCTCCCATTGAAAAGCATTGTTCGAGTTACGCGGTTTATGCGCCTTTACACCAAAAAATATGGTACCAAAGCTCAGCGAAAATTTACAGGAGGGAGGGTGGAGAGTAGCCAGGAGGGACGGGGGAGAGTAGCTTGACGCACTCAGTGGAAACTTACAGGAGACCTCATTGTTTGGACAGGCAGACCGGAGCCGAGGAGGTTAAGAGGGCAGTTTTTGTCACCAGACGGCAGAAACAGCGGAGCTGGACCGGAGGAGCAAGAGCTAACATGCTAACAGACCTTGCTGTTACCATCTGGACCGCACAAACTACAGGCAGCCTCAGATGTTGGAGGGACACCGAGCTAACATGCTAACAGGCAGAGGAAGGCTTCACCAACTGCCAGTAGGTTATCAACTTTTTTCCCCTTCATTATAGCTCAGAATATGTGTTTTTTGATAATTATGTAGGGTTAGGATAGGCTAAGTGCTTGGTAAAATACAGTACTCTACGTATAAGGTGCCGTTTGGACGTATTTTCCGACTTACGTCGATTTTCGAGTTACGACGCAACGCAGGAACGGATCTCTGTCGTAACCCGGGGACTACCTGTAATTGGATTTTCTGGCAAGCCATGTTACCATATAATTGGATCATAGCTGATCTGCTGATGCAAACAAAAGTCTGACCCGGCCCGCCCATCCAGCACATTATCATGGCCCGGCCCATCCCAAATTTGGACCGGGCTGCAGGCCCGGGTTAGGAATGACAGCTCTAGTCCTTATTATGGTACGTCCACACCTAACAGCGTTTCAACTGCAGGAGCGTCCAGTTTACATGCAAAGTCAATGGGGGACGCGCCTCCATGCGCGTCTTGGCGTCGGGCGTCACGTCACGTGCGTGTTGAGCGTGCTGGAAAGCGTTTTTCCGTGCACGTGAACCCGCGTCAGCCTCCAAAGCACGCCTCCAACATGCTGAAGATTTTGCCGTTCAAACGCCGTTCAACTCTCCCTGATTGGTTGATCAGGGAGAGTCGGGGGGAGAAGAGAGGGGGAGAGTCCCTATGTGACGCGGAAACGAGGGGACGGGTATTGCGCAACTATGTGACGTATTGTTTGTGGGACACAGAAAAAACCCGCAAAGTCGTGAACTATGGAAGAGAAACTCATTGTAGCTGTGTGTTCGCGACAAGTCCTTCACGACCAGTCAAGTCTGCTCCACAGAGACAGAAATAAAAAGCTCCTTGCCTGGCGGAGTGCAGTGAGGAACTCGGTATACCGGTAAGCTCCTCCCACACACCCCGCCGCCACACCCCCGCAGTTTCGCGTTCTGGTCTGGACACCACTGTGGGTCCAGTGCGTCCACTTGCGTGCGTGACGAGCTTTTTGGAAGTTGAAACGCTGCTAGGTGTGGACGTACCATTAGTGAGTAGCTGCTAATCAGGGGGATCAACAGGTCGCTACGGCTGCACACGCCACCACTGCAACTCAACATGCACTGAACAGTGTACACAAGTAGTGATAATATCCCTGCCTGGGAACCAGAAGACAAAGCTTTAGGAACGTGTTCATGTGGGAATTGTCTGTCACGAAGTTTTACACACAGATGTACCATGTCAAAGTTTGTTTATAGCCCAAAGCAAATGTACAAAACTCAGTCATTTCACATTATTGGAATTTAATCAGGTAGCACAAATAAAATGTGCCATATTTGTTTATTAAATAAATTATTTCCTATGTATTTAGACATGAATGTAGTTAAATTTTTGGTCGTGGTAGGGGTGCTGCAGCACATTCTGCACCCCTACTTCCCACAGCCTTGTTACATCTACAATTTACTTATTATATGTTCAAATCAAATGTTTACCAACTTGTTTGTTTAAATACTTTTAAAGTGTCCATACACATTTCATAAGTTCAAACTCATTTAAAGGAGAGAAAAAAAAAACTTGGTGCACCTGAAATTATTGGAAAGCAAACTTGTCTGAGCATAAATCACCAAAACAGAAACATCAAAACGTGTAATTGATTTAAAACTCAAGTGAAGAAAGTGGAAAATGATCTCCTGAACACAACACCCACAGCCTGTTAAAGAGCATTTGTATAAAAAAGGGAGAAAAGAATAAATAAATCTGTTCAGTAGCTGGAAAGTCATCAAGCCCTCGGTTGGAGGGCTCCAGAAACTACTTTCACTCCAGTGTTGGACCCTCAAAACGTGCGCGCTGTGCCACACACACACCAAGACTTGCTGTACCACCAACACAAACAAAAGGGCCGAGCAAAAATCATCTTACTAAAAATGCAGCCGACGCTGCCAAAGCTACGGTCCTCCCTTGTGTCAAAATAAATCATCCAAGTTGGACGTGGGCGTGTGTGAGTGTGTGCTGACACGTGTGGGCGTCTGTGTAAGTGCTGCTTTTGTTTGTGCAAAGGTCAGAACCCTGGAGGGTCATTACATCCAACTAATATTAATGCCTTTGAGCCGAGGATACTACGTGTCTGAGAGTTTCTGTGTTTGAGCAATCACTTTCTCCCATTATAACCAGTCTGCAAAGTGAAGGTCGTAATTTCAGTGAATAAAAGTGTTTGTAATTTTTCCACATTTGTTTTGTGAGGTATTAAAGCGATAAGCACTGTGCAGAAGAAAATGTGTCTGTTGTTGCAGCTGATAAATCCTTTAAGTTAAGGCTAAACATGCAAAATAAACCGATTATTTTATTTATTTTTATTTTGCCAGTCAAATCTTATTGTGATTCCCGTTTCAGTGGAGGTTTGGACCTGAAAGTATGGAAGCCCATTTCCGCCAGTTTATTAAAAAAAATTGCAGAAATTATCTCAAAGTTTTGAGATAGTATCTCAAAATTTTGACTTAGTATCTCAAGAGATACTATCTCAAATTTTTGAGTTAAGTTCTGCAATATTTTTTAATAGACTGGCGGAAATGGGCTTCCATATAGGGCCTGAACATGGATGGTTTTTGTACTCTGGGGGGGGACTGGAGGACCTGGGGGGAAAAACACCCACGGAAACTGTTAGGGAATTTTTAGTCAAAGGTTATAGATATTTTTAACCTCTATGGCTGAGATCAGGCCTGTCACGATAACTAATTTTGCTGGGCGATTAATTGGCTCAGAAATTATTGCGATGAACGATAATATTGTTTGAAATTTGACAATAATTAGTAATTATTGTCAAATTTAAGAAGAAATGTTGGTTATTTGTTTTGTGTGTATTACCTTTTTTTTCGACCACCGGATGGCCGTACAAGACTGTTTGAACTTAAGGATGGATAGTGAGGGAGCGAGCAGCGCGTCTCATTAAGAAAAATTAGAGGGAGGCCCCTTGACGTGACATGGACTGTCTCTCTTCAGTTCTCAAAATGGTGGACGCTCGGTGTGGTTTGAGCTCTTTAGCTTTTTTCACACAAAGCTTTTAATAATAAATCAGTAAACTATAGTTCTCAGCTTCTTTTTGCAGAGAAAAACAACTTTTTACACAAAGGCACGGGTGTCAACTGTGAATTTTGGAGCTTCGACAAGACGAAGGTTTTTTCCCAAGGTCGGTCACAAAGTGGCAAGGAAAACGTGGAGTGGACTTCAGTCTGCTTAAACCGGTTCAGAAAGCTCCTACTCCAACTAGCATTAAAATAGAACTTTTTAATGTTCAATCACTATCCAACAAATCATGTTTAATTCATGATCACATTCTGGAGAAGAACTTGGACCTCATGTGTCTTACAGAAACTTGGCATCAACCAGACAGCTCTCTGAATGAAGCATGTCCCTCTGGATACAGCTATCTGCAGAGAGCCCACTGCACTGGCCGTGGTGGTGGTCTGGCGGTAATTTATCGCAGTAATTTAAAATTGTCTCATCTGGTTTCTCAGGACTTTTCTTATTTTGAATGTTTGGCCTTCAACTTCAAAGCGCCGCTTCTGATGAATGTTATATTAATTTAAAGGCCCCCCAAACCGCATGTTTCATTTAACTCAGAAATGCATGACCTCCTCACTTTTTTCTGTGCCTCCCCTGTGAAGACCATTTTTCTTGGGGACTTAAATATCCACACGGACAATTCCTCTTCACCTCTGGCAACAGATTTTAAGTCTCTTTTGGAATCTCTCAGTCTCACTCAACACGTTGACGCCCCTACGCACAACAGGGGGCATACTCTGGATTTGGTGATTACTGACACTGTACTCATCAATAACTTGTCTGTATATGACCTGGGTGTCTCAGACCACAGGGTCATCTCCCTGGAAGTGCCTTCATCTTCGCCTGCTTCAAACCCAAAATGAACTATCCAGTTCCGTGACTTTAAAAACATTTCCCCTGATGTTCTGTCCGCTGATCTTCACGCCCTGACCGCTGTCAATCATTCATCTGCAAATGACTCTGTGGATTACTACAACCAATCTCTCCAGAAACTTCTGGACCTACATGCCCCCTTGAAGACAAGACTGATGTCTTTCTCCCGTTCAGCCCCCTGGTACACTGGTGAGCTAAGCAAGATGAAGGCAACTGGCCGTGCTATTGAGAGACGTGTAAAATCATCTAGTCTCTCTGTACATAAGCAGGCATACAAAGAACATCAGAAAGCGTACGCCTATTCTCTTAAAGAAGTACGCTCCAAATATTATTCTAACATCATCAACACCTGCCCTGGAAACTCTAAACAGCTCTTCTCCACCATAACTCGTCTGCTTAATCCCATTAAGCAAACTCTTGAGGACTCTGCTCAAAAATGCGACCTGTTCCTGTTCCATGATGCACGTACGGAGAGCACATGTATAACATCATATTCTGTGACTACCGTCTTAACATTGTGTGAGTTAAACCCAATGAAGACACTGAGCGTCACATCAGAAAACACCCAAACTTTAATAGCACACAAGAGGAAGGTCTATATCACAGACGTCCATCTCACTCATGGTGCAGCCTGTAACACTAAAATACTGCTAAGCATTATGGAAAAGACAACACAGTCCACTCCCCTTAACCGCTACAGTATATTGTGACCATAGGGGGTGGTGTTGCATGCGCTGTTGCAGGTCACAGAATATAGTGTAACAACAGGTTCAATCGACCGAACAAGAAACAGCTTCCTCTGACCTTGTTTCACAAACAAAAAGCAAAAAATATGAATCTCTAAACCCATATAAAAAAACTATAAACATAATTATCTCTAAAACTAAACCTAATGCGCAAGGGTGGTTGACTGCCCCACTGTTTTTAAGTTTCATTTTTGATTGTGGCACTATGAGTTGTAATTCTTGTTGGCTTTGATCAACGGATACAGATTTAAACTATACATTGAATTTATAAATGTACTGATGTTATCTGAATCTGTTTTATTTCCCAGATCAATATTAAATTACATTTAATTTAATTATTTCACAAATTTATGAAATGGTTTTTTTCCCATTATCTTTTATGTTTTTTTAATTTATTATTAACATGTAAAATGAATAAAAACTTTAAAAAAAATTAATAAAAAAGTTTTTTAAAAACTCTTTTCCAATAGCTCCAAGATTTTATCAGTGAATATATAAGGGGAGTGGACTGTGTTGTCTTTCCCATAATGCTTAGCTGTATTTTAGTGTTACAGGCCGCACCATGAGTGAGATGGACATCTGTGATATAGACCTGCCTCTTGTGCTCTATTAAAGTTTGGGTGTTTCCTGTTGTGAGGCTCAGAGTGTCTTCATTGGGTTTAACTCACACGATAAAACAGTAGTCACAGAATATGGTGTAACACACGTGATGATGATATCGGAACTGGATCGGTATCGGCCGATACCCAGAGTAAAGAATCGGGATCGGATCGGAAGTAAGAAAATGTGGATCGTGCATCCCTAGTTTTTAGCTTTTAATACTTTCCAGCTCCATTATGTCGCTTGTTGTGGGTCACTTGCAAATCCTCAGATGTGTGAGAATCTCAAAAGTACGGTAGGGTTTTAACACGTCCTCAGGCTGTTTCTGTGAGTAACAAGTTTGATTGTTGCACATGATGATTGATTGTTCTGTACGTGTTAAAAACCTACTTTTGAGATGGCAACAGGAATCTGTAGTTGTTTTCCTCTTATTGATTTTTTTAAAAGTTCTTGCAAACATTGAAACATAGTTCTTCATCAGACACAATTTCAAAAAGAAAGTATAACAGAATAACGTAAATAAATCAAAAGATTTTATCTTAAATGCACAATTCCCTCAACGATGGACTAAATGGAACAAAATGAATGATGTGGAGAAGACAGTGTTCCTGTATGAGGACAGTTCAGTTGTAGTTGTAGTCTACATGTATAAACTCTGGCTTTATAATGTTCTGGTGCTAGTGTTGACTGACGTTAATTTTGTGGCTTTGCAAAGGACCTTATTTATCACTGAAAAGTCTGCATTGCTTTTATAAACACTTAACGCTGCATGGATACATGTCAGGGAGCTACTTTGGAGTATTTAACCTTTCGTACCATATTCCTCAGGTCTGACCTATGTGACACACTCATGCGCTTTTGTGTAGGAAACAGTGGTTGTACCAGCTAGGTGAAACTGCTCCTTCGGGCGATGTAAACGGAGGAGCAGGGTTTTCATTATATTTTAAGAGCCACCCCTGTTATGTTTTTACAGGCCAGTTTGCCACAATATAGCCTTTCTGCCCAGTCGGTGAATGGGAGCCATATGGAAACCACTGTACTGTACCGGAGCTGCCATTGCAGCAGCACAGACTGGGTATTGTACAGTTAAAATAAAGTAAAAAGGAAGAATAGAGGAAAAGTAAACAAAAGGAAAAGGAAAGAAAACTATTGAAAGATCAAACAGTAGGAATAAATACAACCTAGAAATGTGACAATTTGTGAAGCAGAACGGCATAAAAACTGAAATTATGCAGTAAACAGAGAAGCATCAATTTCTATGAATCATAATCAGCAGCATACACGATAAAACTTGTATTATGAATTAGTTTTTTTCTTTAAAGGAAACTTTTACAGCAAAAACATTTTAGGTTTAGCCCTCTCTATGCAAAGCTCTTGCAAAGGGAAATGTGCACCTCAAACTGTGCTGCCAAACAAACAGCGTCTTTGCTAGGCCAGTTTGCCCACATTCAAGAGATTAATTTATTTAGAGAAATAAACTGCCCATATTTATGGAAAATACT
>JBBPBX010001943.1:74626-92534 GCA_038048925.1 Garcialebias charrua | reverse complement strand
AGCAGCATACTCAGCTGCATAACTAAAACAGTGTCCTTTTTGGAACAAACTGATCCAAATAATGAGATGGAATTTCATAGTTGCCAATGTAACTGGTAACTTACATTTAAACTTGTAGAAAATATAGACAAATATTTCTTATTTCCACAGCATTTTTAATTGTACAAGTATTTGAGGAATGAGTACAACTTGTATAAGTACCAGCCATATTGATGGAAGATGCTGGTGAAGATTCTCAGTCATCCAGGACATGATAAAATCAGAACAAGCGTTCAATACAAAAACAACTGGACTTTATTTGTTACAGAAAACGTTTCACCCTCTATCCAAAGGGCTTTTCAATTCAAAGGAGCAGCCTGTGTGACAGTGAAGTTATAAAGTTTAAAGTAGGTCAGTTTTAAGTTAAAGTAAGGTTTTTTTGAATATTCTCCTATTAATCAAGTGGAATTGATTAATTTACAAAGTAACATAAACAGTGCTGGGTGAATTAATATTTAATGGTAAATGTTGTGGGGTCAAATTGATGGCAGATGTTTCCTAGAGCTACAGCAGAATGTGCTCTGGTTGGTTTAAATTCCATCTCATCACATCTTCCTTCCCTCCCACCTGGATCCTCATTGTCAGTCACGTCACACTGGAAACAATCCTCAGGCAATAATTGCTATAAACAAAAAGAAAAAAAAAAAAGAAAACCCCTGCTTATCTGGTTGGAACAGCAGTCCAAATGAATACACGCTACCATGGGGAGTGAAGGGAGTCACAACAATGAAATAAATTTTGATATTCATACAAAAGAATGAAATCAATTTGAACCAAATACATATTTCTTTTTTTCTCCCTCTGTTTAGCTTCTTTGATGTTTTGAGTAAAACACAACCTGAAAAAGATGTAATATTCTACCACTTTTGAGGGTACGAGCAACACACCCTGCTGATAGTCTCTGATTAGCTTGGCACTGGCATTTTCAATACAGTATCTGGGAAAGCAGTTTCCTAATTTATAGAGGATAGCTGGAAATCTCTACAATACGTAGGTCCAAAGGTATTCTTACTTTGGCCAGTGGGGTCTATGATCTTCAGCTCATCTAAATCACGTGGAAATGATGTTTCTCTCTATTAATCTAGTATTTTATGAACTGTGGGATTACTGGTTGAATGACTGTTTCATCAGAAGATTGTGTCTTTGCCTAAAGTTGTCATATAGAACAACTATAACAGTTAGTATTTAAGCATTGCATTAATTACATATTCAAACATTTTGATTCTCATTTTATTTTATTTCTTGGAAGAAAGGAACAAGTATTTATGTAGAAAGGTCAGGAATAAATCCACAACTCAAATTCATACCAACTGTCTGTGTTTTCATATTTTTATTTTTATTTAGCATTCAAGTTGGTTTCTAGTAGAGATGTGAAGTTCGCGAGCGATCCAGATCATTTGAACAGCTCTTTACAACAAACAATAAGCATTGAGTTGCAGACAGTAAGTCAAAGTCAAAGTCAAAGTCAACTTTATTGTCAGATCTGCAATATGTACAGTGCAGGACATACACAGGACCGAAATTGCGTTTCTCTCAGTCCCTCGGTGCAACAGTAAACATCTAAACATTGAAACACTGAAACATATAATAATAGACATAAGCATAAAAATAGTAAAACTAACACTGTCCTGTGTGTTTTTTTTTTTTTTTTTTTTGCATAGTGGTATAAAAAAAGAGTATAAAAAGTATAACTAAAATAAACTAAAGGTTTCTAGCATTGACATTTGCAAAGTGGCAAAGCAGCGAATGAGTCAATGTACACAGTATATGTATGAGGTAGTAGTTGATGTTGTTGTAGAGGCAAAAAGTGGCATATGCAGTAAGGCACATTGGGCATCCCTAAATAAGACCGTTCAGAGCACACTGTATATGTACCAGCAGTGGTGTAGATATTAAAGTAGTGTAAATAAATGTAAACAGTAGTAATTACATGTAAGCAGTAGTAATAAAAGTAAACAGTATTAATAAATGTAAACAGAGAATGTAAACAGTATTATGATTATAGGCAGTGATGTAATACAGACATTAGTGCAATTATGAGAAGTAGTGCAAACTGTATGAGCACATGACCGAGAGTTTAGTGAAAACCCGTTTGGTGACACAGAGTCTAGTGTTAAAAACTTTGTGTTGAGTGATAATATGTGAGAAAGTTTTAGTGTTAAGGCAGTTCAAATGGGAGGGGAGGCAGAGCAGGCAGAGTGTTTAGCATTCTGACTGCCTGATGAACAGAGCTGTCTCTCAGTCTGCTGGTTCGAGCCTGGAGACTCCTCAGTCTCCTCCCTGATGGCAGCAGTCTGAAGCAGCTGTGTAGTGGGTGTGTGGGATCACCTGCCATGCGGTGGGCTTTCCGAGTGAGGCGTTTGCTGTGTAAGTCCTGCAGTGAGGGCAAGGAGGTGCCCACGATCTTCTCAGCTGCTCTCACAATGCGCTGGAGGCTCTTGCGGCAGGATGCAGTACATGCACCAAACCACACAGTGATGCAGCTGGTCAGGACACTTTCTATGGCACCTCTGTAGAAGGTGCTCATGATGGGGGTTGAAGCTCCAGCCCTTTTCAGCTTGCGGAGAAAGTAGAGACGCTGGTGAGCCTTCTTTGCCAGTGCTGCAGTGTTCCTGCTCCAGGACAGGTCCTTTGAGACGTGCACTCCCAGGAACTTGGTGCTGTCTACTCTCTCCACTGCGGTGCTGTTGATGGTCAGAGGAGGATGTTGGGCATCCCTCTTCCTGAAGTCCACAACAATCTCCTTTGTCTTCTCCACGTTGAGAGTGAGATTGTTGTGTCCGCACCACAAGGCCAGGCGGCTCACCTCGTTCCTGTAGTCCGTCTCATCGTTGTTGCTGATGAGACCTACCACTGTTGTGTCGTCCGCAAACTTGATGAAGTGGTTGGAGCTGTACGATGGTGTGCAGTCGTGTGTTAGCAGGGTGAATAGAAGGGGGCTCAGCACACATCCTTGTGGGGCCCCTGTGTTCAATGTGATGGTGCTAGATGTGTTACTCCCGATCCGTACTGTCTGTGGTCTCCCGGTCAGGAAGTCTAGCAGCCAGTTACACATTGAGGTGTTCAGCCCCAGACTGTCCAGTTTAAGGATGAGCTGTTGGGGGATGATGGTGTTAAATGCCGAGCTGAAGTCGATGAACAACATTCTAACATAGGAGTCCTTCGTGTCCAGATGTGTGAGAGCTGTGTGAAGGGCAGAGGAGATGGCATCGTCGGTTGAGCGATTAGGTCGGTATGCAAATTGGAAGGGATCCAGGGAGTCAGGGAGGACAGATGTGATGCTTTTCATGACTAGCCGTTCAAAGCACTTCATCAGGATGGGGGTGAGTGCTACTGGGCGATAGTCATTGAGGCATGCGGGCGTTGCCTTCTTTGGGACAGGGATGATGGTGGTGGCTTTGAAACAGGTGGGGACGATGGCCTGGCTCAGTGAGATGTTAAAGATGTCCGTGAAGGGTCATTCCTAGATTTAATGTTTTCCTCCTCATAATTTCTTCACGTTTTCCTCCTCAATTCCAGACACATGTTCCTTTTTCCTTTTTTTCACTGAAACAAAGGAAAACAGGCAAAAGGGAGGAGTGCAACAGTTTGGAAGGGGGTTGACCAGGCCCTGACAATCACATACAGCATATGTGACGACGTACATGTGTATGTGATGACATCACTTGTTGAAAACTGAATGGCTCTATGAAGTAAACAGATCCAGACCCCTTCAAAAAGCCATTTATCCCATCTCTCTGGTCTCTTGGTTTGTTAGTATCCGAACCCCATGACCCAGTGGAAAGATTTTAGCAAAACTTTCATAAATTAGTCTCTGAACATGCATCTACAAGAATCTGTTGGAATCCTGGCAAAAACCAATGCAGATCTGTTCCTGTCTTTGATTTTATACGTCTACCTTATAATGTTTTGCTAGTTTTTTGATACTTTGTAAAAAAAAAAAAAAAAAAAAAAAACTTTCTTTTGTTTTTTTTCTTCTCTCTTTTGTTTTCTATTGTTTATTGTTTGTTTGTTTATTGTTTATTGTTTAAGGAAATTATACCACTGCTGTTCATTGTTCTTTAGTTTTAGCAGGTCGCTTTCGTAAATGAGCCCTTGAGGTTCAAAAGATTTACCTGACTAAATAAAGGTTGAATGAAAAATTGTTTTTTTAAATGAACTTGATTCAAAATCACCACCACAGCTAAGCGACTTTAGAAAACAACAAAAATGGCTGGTATTCAGCTAACTGTACAAGTATTGAGCTATATTTTGGTGTGTTAGTAGCAGAGACTCATTCTATACACATACTTTGAGTGCTAACTGATCCTGCAAGATGGTTTCCAAAGCTGTGGCATCAACTACCACAATCAACTCCTGAATTACTGAATTTATTCAAATAAAACTTTTGGAAAGTAATCAGTGGATCAACACCTACATCTCTTTAACATTTGGAGTCAACCCAGTCTCAGATGGCTACATTAACCAACACAAATTATTTGCACTATAGTCAAATTTACAGATAATGACCTACCGTATTTTCCGGCCTATAAGTCGCAGTTTTTTTTAAACTAATTTTAATGTCATGCGACTTATGGGGCAAAGCGACATATTTATGGATTTTTTCACATATTTAAAGGGATTGTGACATGATTTTTTTACTATTCATAAAATTGCTCAAAATATATATATTTTATCATTTAAATATGTTTGTTTTTGCAAACAAAATGATAAATCACTTTAATTTTGCTTTAAAAGTGATTTTGAACTTCAAGCCGTGTTTAATCATGGGAAATCCCATTACACACGAACGCACCATCTGTGATGTCACACTGGGCAGAGCTCTGGGCTTGTCACAGTGCGCAGGTATGAGCAGCTCGACATGAAGGAAGTCTGATACAGCATCAGACCTAAATTAGATCCTGTTGTTTCTTGTTCCATCACCCAAACAATTTTCTGCTTCCCAAAATGAAGACAAATAGCTCAAATCTTCACATAGATTGCTAAATTCGTCCAGTTTTAAATTGTCCGCTATTAAAGACACCACAGCCCTCTGCCCAGTGTGACATCACATATGGTGCGTTCGAGTGTAATCGGATTTCCCATGATTAAACACGGCTTGAAGTTCAAAATCACTTTTAAAGCAAAATTAAAGTGATTTATCATTTTGTTTGCAAAAACAAACATATTTAAATGATAAAATATATATATTTTGAGCAATTTTATGAATAGTAAAAAAATCATGTCACAATCCCTTTAAAGACCAATATTTGGCTGAGATATTACAGTTTCCATTCATTTTGACGAAAAAAAGGAGCAGTACCACTTTCGGCCGCTATGCTTCAATACTAACTTTCGGCCGCTAGGGTCCACCGACCATTCTCAGCTCAATAACCTGCCAAGAAAATAGTGTTTTTGCGGGAGAGGACGCCTGGCGTGATGTCGTGATGTTGCCGCTTCTCCGCGCTAAAAAGTTATTTTACTATTGCTATTTTTTGGACATTTATCTGGACTTGTTTTGTTCAGTGTTTATTTTTTTAATCAAGGACTTTACGTACAGCTTAGTTAGTACTTCCTAATAGGAATATTGGGCTGTCTACCTCCTGTCAAACTCCAGCATGAACTTTGCACAAACTTTGCTTGGAGAACTACGTAGCTGCAATTATTGTTTTGCTTACCTGCTGCCTCTGTCAACCTCCTGTGTCATCTGGACTGTTCTGGATTTTCTCCTGTGCTCCTCTTCAAGGTATGCTTGTTCATGTTACATCTCACTGTTTCTTGGATATATTTTTTTGGAGCCGTGGATCTGCTGTTAGCGGCTAGCTCTGTGCTAGCTTCACCCGGCTTGGCTGGTGCAATGTTGACCTACTCCGCTTCGCAGCTGATTGGACTTAACAACTGCTCCATTCCACTTTCTGTTTCCACCATCAAACAACTGGGACTTCTGCGTAGACCTCGTTACATACATAGAAGCTCTCGGAAGAAATCTGTTTATTCTCGGCAAGCTGAGTCTGACTCGATCCCTTCTATCTGGTCTACGAGACGTGTCGCACCTCGATTACATCATCAGAACGCTGTGTCTGTAGTCCCTTGTAGTCCACAGCGCACGGAGTGGCAAGGAAAACGTGGAGTGGACTTCAGTCTGCTTAAACCTGTTCTAAAGGGTTTTACTCCAACTGTTATTAAAATAGAACTTTTCAATGTACAATCACTATCCAACAAATCATGTCTAATTCATGATCACATTCTGGAGAAGAACTTGGACTTCATGTGCCTTACAAAAACTTGGCATCAACCAGATGTGTACAGTTCTCTGAATGAAGCTTGTCCCTCTGGATACAGTTAACTGCAGAGAGCCCGCTGCACTGGCCGTGGTGGTGGTCTAGCTGTAATTTACTACAGTAATTTAAAATTGTCAAATCTGACTTCTCAGGACTTTTCCTCTTTTGAAAGTTTGGCCTTTAACCTCACAGCCCCACCCCTGATGAATGTTATATTGATTTATAGGCCTCCCAAACCAAATGTTTCATTTAACTCAGAGATACATGACCTCTTCACTTTTTTCTGCACCTCCCCTGTGAAAAGTATTTTTCTTGGCGTTTTAAATATCCACATGGACAATTCCTCTTCCCCTCTGGCAACAGATTTTAAGTCTCTTTTGGACTCTCTCAGTCTCACCCAACATGTTGACGCCCCTATGCATAACAGGAGGCATACTCTGGATTTTGTGATTATAGCACTGTCACTCATTAATAACTTATCTGTATATGACCTGGGTGTCTCGGACCACAGTGTCATCTCCCTGGAAGTGCCTTCAACTTCGCTTGCTTCATACCCAAAACGACCTATCCAGTTCCGTGACTTTAAAAACATTTCCCCTGATGTTCTGTCTGCTGATCTTCACTCCCTGACCGCTGTCAATCATTCATCTGCAAATTACGCTGTGGATTACTACAACCAATCTCTCCAGGAGCTTCTGGACCTAAATGCTCCATTGAAAACAAGACTGGTGTCTTTCTCCCATTCAGCCCCCTGGTACACTGGTGAGCTACGCAAGATGAAGGCAACTGGCCATGCTATTGAGAGATGTGTAAAATCATCTGGTCTCTCTGTACATAAGCAGGCATACAAAGAACATCAGAAAGCCTACACCTATTCTCTTAAAGAAGCACTCTCCAAATATTATTCCAACATCATCAACAACTGCCCTGGAAACTCTAAACAGCTCTTCTCCACAATAACTCATCTGCTTAATCCCATTAAACAAACTCATGAGGACTCTGTTCAAAAATGCAACCTGTTCCTTTCATCCTTTAAAAACAAAGTTGACTCCATCAGATCTCAGCTCCACAACCTCCCTGATCTTCGTTTGCCATCTACCCATCTGCATTCTGGGTCCCTGAGCAGCTTTGATGAAGTTGTTCAGAGTGAGGTGGAGACCATCATCAAGAAAATGAAGCCTTCATCCTGCGCCCTGGATCCCTTCCCCTCGTCTCTCATAAAATCCAATCACTTTGCAATAAGCCCATTAATCACACAAATAATAAATAAGTCTCTACAATCTGGTCATGTTCCACTGCCTCTAAAAACTGCCATCATTAGGCCTCTTCTGAAAAAATCTAATTTGGATCCCGACATTCTTTCTAATTACCGCCCAATTTCCCACCTCCCATTTCTGTCTAAAGTGCTGGAAAAAGCAGTTGCTGCTCAGCTGCAGGTCCACCTACAGCAACACTCCCTGTATGAGAAGTTTCAGTCTGGCTTCCGAGCAGCTCACAGTACTGAGACTGCATTGCTGAGAGTTACCAATGATGTCCTCATGGCTGCTGACACTGGTTCTCCCTCCATCCTTGTCCTCCTTGACCTCACTGCAGCTTTCGACACTGTGGACCATAGTATCCTCCTCCACCGTCTTCATGTGGAGGTCGGTCTCTGTGACACTGTCCTGGACTGGTTCAAATCTTTCCTCTCCAATAGGCTGGAATGTGTTAGTCTTGGCAATGCCACTTCCCAGACAGTCTGTGTCTCCTGTGGTGTCCCTCAGGGGTCAGTTCTGGGGCCCCTGCTGTTTTCCCTTTACATGCTGCCTTTAGGTCAAATTATTAATCAGTTCAATATTTGTTTTCACTGTTATGCCAACGATACACAGCTTTACATCAGGACTGGAGCATCCTCATCATCCCCATTGTCATCTCCAGCTTCACTCACTGCTCTCTCTACCTGCCTGGAGGAAATAAGGGCAGGGATGAATCAGAACTTTCTTCAATTAAACTGCTCCAAGACTGAGGCCATACTGATTGGCACCCCTCACCAGGTACAAACATCAACTATAACAACAATTTCCTTTTCTGGACAAGACATCCCCCTCTCCACCTCTGTTACAAATCTTGGAATAAAAATGGACTCTCATCTTACATTTGAAAATCACATTAAGCATCTGTTTAAAACCTGCTTCTTCCATCTTCGAAACATCTCCAGACTTCGCCCATCTCTAACTTTTTCTGATGCTGAGAAACTCGTCCATGCCTTTGTCTCCTCCAGGCTCGACTACTGCAACTCCCTGTTTATTGGAATCCCTGGCAAAAACCTTCAGAAGCTTCAATATATTCAAAACAGTGCAGCAAGGATTTTATTGAGAGCTCGTAAATTTGAACATATTACACCCATTCTCCATAACCTCCATTGGCTTCCTGTCACCTACAGAATTCAGTACAAAACTGCTCTCATTACACACCAATGCTTACACGGAACTTCACCTGATTATCTAAAGGACATTCTTGCACCATATTCATCCACCCGGTCTCTACGATCACAGAACAGTAATCTCCTTCACATTCCACGAACCAAATTAAGGACCATGGGAGACCGGGCATTCTGTGTGGCTGCCCCCCGCCTATGGAACTCCCTCCCTGACTACCTGAGAGCTCCACAGTCACTGGTTGACTTTAAACAAGGCTTAAAGACCTTTCTTTTTAAGCGAGCCTACTCTGCCTCCACATGATTTTATTTTTGATCTTAGTTGATATTATCATTAATTTTACTTGATTTTATCACTTGTTTTTATGTGATCTTTGATTTTTGTTGCACTTTGTAGCACTTTGAGATTTTTGTTAATGAAAAGTGCATTATAAATTAAATTCATTATTATTATTATTATGTGTCCGAAAAAAGCCTCCTCTGCTCGGACTCACTCTGTCGCAGCCCGGCCTCCTGAACTCTGGAGGTAAGTCTGAACTAGTGTTTGTTAGCAAAATAGCTCATGAACCAAACAACAGATTTTGATTAAACTTACAGAAAGTAATCACTGGATGGATATTTACAACCTATTAGCTGTAGGAGATGTTTGAGCTAAAATTCGATTTATTTATAATTTATTTTTTGCAGCGCGCGACCGTTTGGAAGACGTCAAAGCGAAACAATTTAAATCCAGCTGATTTGACTATTACGTGAATTTATTAAGGAAAGGTTATGCTCAGAAACACTTTTGCTATAATGTCAGCTAAGAAATATATATTTTTAAGTGTTTATCTTGCTAAATTTTAAAGAAATGAAGTGGTCCCACCTGCGCGCATGCACATAGCGAAACTACTTTTTTAAATCCAGCTGATTTGTGAATTTATTAAGGAAAGGTTAAGCTCAGAAACACTTTTGCTATGATTTTCAGCAAACAAATACAATTGTTTTTACCATGTTAATCTTGTTAAAGTCCTTCCGTGCACGCTCCTGTGGCCGCCATTTCCAGCAGGGCAAAACATCGGCCCACATTTCGGGTTGTCAATGGTGACATGTAACATACGCGACACGTCAGTGGTGATGCATAATAGATGCGACTTATGGGGCGAAGCAACATATTTATGTATTTTTCCAATTTATTGGACATATTGGACTAAAGCGATTTATGGGGCGGAGCGACTTAAAGGGCGGAACTACGGTAATCTAATTGTCAACACATACTCCAGTCACTCCACATCAGCAAGATCTCCAACAATCCAGTGGTATCACGCATATCCTGATTATACTAGGTTTGACCAAAACAACAATAACTCCCATCATGCCATAACTTAAAGGTCCACTGACATGACTTTTTTACTATTCATAAAATTGCTCAAAATATATATATTTTATCATTTAAATATGTTTGTTTTTGCAAACAAAATGATAAATCACTTTAATTTTGCTTTAAAAGTGATTTTGAACTTCAAGCCGTGTTTAATCATGGGAAATCCGATTACACTCGAACGCACCATCTGTGATGTCACACTGGGCAGAGGGCTGTGGTGTCTTTAATAGCGGACAATTTAAAACTGGACGAATTTAGCAATCTATGTGAAGATTTGAGCTATTTGTCTTCATTTTGGGAAGCAGAAAATAGTTTGGGTGATGGAACAAGAAACAACAGGATCTAATTTAGGTCTGATGCTGTATCAGACTTCCTTCATGTCGAGCTGCTCATACCTGCGCACTGTGACAAGCCCAGAGCTCTGCCCAGTGTTACATCACAGATGGTGCGTTCGTGTGTAATCGGATTTCCCATGATTAAACACGGCTTGAAGTTCAAAATCACTTTTAAAGCAAAATTAAAGTGATTTATCATTTTGTTTGCAAAAACGAATATATTTAAATGATAAAATATATATATTTTGAGCAATTTTATGAATAGTAAAAAAATCATGTCAGTGGACCTTTAAGCTTTGGAGTGGTGGCGCAGAGGTTAGAGAAGGTGGGTCTATGATCGGAAGATTGCCGGTTAAACTCCCAGTGCAGACAACATCAAAATGCGGGTGGGATAGGTGAAGAACCCACACCTGCCTCCACCCTCATGTCCCCCACACTGGGCCCTTGAGCAAGGCCCTTAACCCCCCACCATCTACTCCCCCGAGCACCCTAGATAGCAGCTCTCTGCTCCACACAGAGCGCTGTGGTAGCTTGGTGTTCTGTGGTTGTGTCAGGAAAGGCATCCGGCATAAAAATAATTGCCAAGTCTTCATGCAAATTATTTAGCTTTGGTGACCCCTGACAAAGTGAGCAGGCGAAAGATGAAGAAAAAAACAATGTTGTAACGTAAGAATCTTGGTTTAAGATTCTGACATAACAAGAGGCCAGTGATATCCTTTATTTCTTTCATTTTCATAGTAAATAAAAGTTCTCCTGCTGCTTTGTCCTTTTCATGATTTACAGTAGTATACTTTTTCAGTGCTCACAGAATATCATGAAAGTAAGGTTATTTTGTTGGCAGGAAGCAAGAATACCTGAAGAAAATTCAAACAAGCAAAGTAAAAACACACAAACCACCTAGAAAAGCATAAATTGTATTGCAAAGAGGTGACAGTCCTAAGCTCCCCACCAACAAGTCACCAGTTTGCACATTTATCTAATTAAAAATAAATAAAATAAAAAATGTTCAATGTTAATTTCATCTTTAAGTTTCACAACTTAATACAAGACTGTCAGTTTTACCAATGAATGACTTACAGAATTGCACCTCTACAAAACAAAACGTGCCAATAGCTTATCCAGAAAGTGAGCCAGGAGAGTCCTTCACCTGAGAGGAAAAATTGCATTTTTGCCACATTTATATTCCTCTCAGCTAGTACGCAAGGCTCATTTGATGGTGCCGTGGGGTTTGTTGGTTTTTACAGTAGTGATGTTGGGTCCATTAGAAAAAACTTTCACTTGTTGAGAAAAAAAGGTTGGCTTGTCAAAGCCACAGTTGTGAATTGCTGGGTGTTTTAGGAACAAGCCTCTGAGGGTGGCTTTAAAGTGCACTTTATCACCTTGAGGAGTCAGAGAAAATCACTTAGTGGGATGAGAGCTGTTCCCTTTTTCATGGAAGACTTGTGGACAGAAGTAGACGAACATTAGATTCCATGACACTCACTTGCCAGGTCACACAGAGACATTTTGTTGTGTTTTATACCTCTCTCCCAATGGTGACAAGTTCTGGCATCGTAGAGCAAAAAAAGTATAATTGCCTAAAGGGTTTTGTGCAAACCCTGGGAATTTAAATCTTTGGATTCAGAGACTTCACATATGAGAACAAGGCCACTCACATTTTTCTGCCTATGAAATGCATTCAGCACGAGAAAGCTAGCAGACAGTTGTAAAAAAAGCTGGGCCGTATTGGCTAAATTTCCAACTGCTCACAGGCAATGGCACCTCATTTGGTGGCATCATTAGTCTGCTGGACTAGCCCCAGTGTCAAAGCACTGCTGTGGGAGCATCTGACTGCAAGACACTGATGAATGTCAAGAGACTGAAGATCACCAGCCATCTGGCAGGTTAAAGACACTCACGGTGGTGGACCATCAATCTGAGTTGCATCTACTGGGTTACAGATTTATGACAGTAGTCAAATATGAAAATCAACAAAGGGGATAGTTGCTTCTGCATATATGTATTTGGGACTGTACAAAATTATTTAAAAAAAAAGAAGATTTAAGAGTGTTAATAACACTGACAAATCTGATTAAAATGACTGATAAATAACAAAAAAACAGCTGGAAAGTTTATTATTGTGTGCACTTTGCCTGTAGTATGTTTTATTATAGCTACTATCCTTATTTGAGAGTATTTAAAGCAAGAATAATATGCGTGATGAACTGAGTTTTGTGACTGAAGTGAGTTTTGCTTGTAGGGTGGCTGGGCTGAGCATCAGAGATACAATGCAAAGCTTGATTAGTACAATGGAGCATGGAGTAAAGCTGCTGTTATTCAGCCTTAACAAGTTTCAGTTGAGTTGGTTTGATCAAGTTGATTCCTGGTTTCCTACCTTTAAAGATTTTTTATGAAATTTTTGCTTGAAGGACACCCTGGGGGTGACCCATAACTCCCCAGAGGGATTAAGCCCTGAATGTCTCTAGAGAAAAGAGATGTCTGGAATTGCCACATCACTCTTCTGCATCATTCATTCAACCTTTATTTAGTCAGGTAAATCTTATTGAGCCTCGGGGCTCATTTACGAAAGCGACCTGCTACAAACTAAAGAATGATGAACATCAATGATACAAATACATTAAACAATAAACAAAAGAAAAGAAAAAGTAGCAAAAAGTAGCAAAAACATTATAAGGTAGATGTACAAAAAAAAGACAGGAACATATCTGCATTGGTTTTTGCCAGGATTCCAACAGATTCTGAAAACCATCCAGAGAGGTCAGGGCCGAGAGCTTCAGATCTTTTTGTAAGATATTCCAGGAAGCAGGAGCAGAGTAGGAGAAGGCCCTTTTTCCAAGTTCAGTCCTCACTGACGGAACACTGCAGGTGATCATGTCCTGAGAGCGCACGCTGTAGCTGCACTCACGCAAAGACATGTAGGAGGAGATGTATGAGGGCAGCAGACCAAGAAGTGATTTGAAGATGAAAATGTACCAGTGGAAGAGTCTGCGTGAGGTTAATGATGTCCAATTAACCAGTGAATACAGGGTGCAGTGGTGGGTACGATAATCACAGCCAGTTATGAATCTTAGTGCACCATGATAGACAACATCCAACATCCGCAGGGTGCTTGTAGGAGCATTCATGTAGAGAATGTCACCGTAATCAATGGAGGGAAGGAAAGTCACAGATACAAGGCGTTTCCTAGCATTCAGTGTTAGACATGATTTATTTCTGAAAAAGAAACCCAGTTTAACTTTCAGTTTCTTCACTAGGTTTTCCACGTGGAGTTTAAAAGAGAGATGCGAATCGACCAGGATACCCAAATATTTATAGGAATCAACAAACTCAATAGGGACACCATTTGAGGATAAAATCAGAGGAAGATCTGCTGGGACCGACTTCCTACTTGAAAAAAACATCCCTTTTGTTTTATCAGCATTTAGGACAAGTTTGAGACGGAACAAATCTGACTGAATGATGTCAAAAGCGGATTGCAGTAACTGGAAAGCCTTAGCTACTGTTTTAGCTCGGCAATAAACAACTGTATCATCAGCATAGAAATGTAAGGATGCATCAGGGATGCTCTGACCTACATTAGCTATGTAGATTGTAAAGAGGGTTGGTCCTAAAACTGAGCCTTGTGGTACACCATTTTTAACTGTTAAATAGCTGGAAGAAGTACCGTTATGTTGAACACATTGCCTCCGATTGGAAAGATAATTAGAAAACCAACCGATGGTGTGATCAGAGAAACCGATTTCTGAGAGCTTATGACACAGGATGTTATGATCCACAGTGTCAAAAGCTTTAGACAGGTCTAAGAAAAGTGCAGCACAATAATCCTTAGCATCCAATGCTTCAACAACATCATTAAGAACCTTCAGAGAAGCAGTTGTTGTGCTGTGTTTTTTCCTGAAACCAGATTGATGGAGAGGTAAGATGTTAAATGAGTCCAGATAATTTTTGATCTGAGAGTTTATCAGTTTTTCTAGAACCTTGGCTAAAATGCAGAGTTTAGAGATCGGTCGATAATTGTTCAGTGAGGTGGGGTCACCTCCCTTCAGCAAAGGAAGAACAAAGGCTGTTTTCCAAGCATCCGGAATGGTGTTTTGGCTTATGGACAGATTAAAGATGTGAGTCACAGGGACTGTGATGATATGAGCAGCCAGCCTTAAGAAATAAGGAGGAAGTTCATCTTGACCTGCAGATTTTTTAGGATCAAGATCTTTTAACAGTTTATTTACCTCACGGACTGAGAACGGAGAAAAAGAGAAGGTGTGATTAACTGAGGATTTACTTGTAGGAGGGATTTGATTTGTAAAAGTTTGGTTATTAGATGAAGTGGCTGATTTTCCATTTGTAACTGTGTCAAATAATGAACTAGAAGCAACAAAATGTTTGTTGAAACAGTTCAGGATCTCGTGCTTATTTGACACAGGAACAGAATCAACAAGAAGTTGTGATGGGAGGTCAGATGATTGGGGGGTGCCTGAGAGAGATTTGATGGTTTTCCAGAATTTTTTAGGGTCGTTTAGATTTTTGGAGGTCTGAGATAAGAAGTAATTACGTTTTGTGGCTTTGATGGCAGTTGTGCATTTATTCCTCAGCTGCCGAAATTTCAACCAATCAGAGTCTGAGTCTGATTTTCTTGCTGCGGCCCAAAGATGATCTCTCCTGTGCAGGAGGTCAGCTAGTTCAGGAGTAAACCAGGGGCTGTCACTGCCCTTTATCCTGAACTGCCGGAAAGGAGCATGTTTGTTTACAAAGAAAATGAAACTATTATGAAAATAGTTCCAAGCGGTGTTCACGTCGTTGATTAGTAGAATACGTTGCCAATCAAAGTGGGATAGATCCCAGAGGAATGACTGTTCACAGAAACGTTTCAAATCCCTTTTTTGAATTATTCTGGGCTTAGCAGGTGGAAGTTTAGTAGATCTAAGAGCTGCTATTACGGAATGATCACTCAAAATGTTAGCAAATACACCTGTTCCAGGAAATTTATGAGGTGCATTTGTGAAAAACAGATCTAAGGTGGAAGATTTTTCGGGACATTTTTTGTTTGGTCTGGTGGGAGAATCGATAAGTTGTGTTAGATTGAGAGATAGGCAACATTCCTTGAATTTATCACAGAGGGGGGTCGACTTATTCCAATCAATGTTGAAATCTCCTACCATAACAATCTCATTGTGTTTTAAATTTCCTATGAATTCAGTCAGGGAGGACAGAGCTTCAGGTGTTGCGGAGGGGGGACGATAACAACCTACAACAGTTATGATCTGACCTCCCTTCAAACTGATGTTCACAGCTAAAGCCTCAAACTGGTTTGCGATTGTTTTTTTAGACGCAATCCTGGCAGCCAAAGAGTCTCTGATGTAAATAGCGACTCCACCTCCCCTTTTATTACGATCACAACAATAGATCTTAAATTCATTGATTGCCAGGTCATTTTTCAAAACGGATTTGTTGAGCCAAGTTTCAGAGATAACGATCACATCTGCCCCAGAATAACTGATTAGGATTTTCAATTCATCAAGTTTTTTTTAGGAGGCTATGAGCGTTAACATGCAGGAAATGGAGACTTGAATTATTTTTAAACTCATTGGGAGTACTGTAGTTAATGGAGGGACCTGGGTTGGACTGAATCCCTGAGATCAATAACAACATTAATATCAGACATTTACTTGACTTCTTTGTCACTGATGTGTAATTACAGGAGTTAACAGTGTGACATTTTGCACCCATAATTGAACCATGAGAAACATTGATGAAGACACGATCATTCAGAACCCAAAAACAATGAAAGTTGCAATGATGGGCAGATCCAGATGTGTTGATAAGATTCAGTGATTCCAGGTAGTCTGAGAACTGAAAATAATGACAGTAATATGAATGATGCAGAAAAGTCTCAGACCATAAAGCGTCACAAATTAAGTGGGCAAACAATTCCGTTGAGGAGGCCCAACTACAGTTTGTGTGAGAGGGGATCCAGCCCCCCTGTGAATATGAATGGATGTGGCCCTGGTTAACACAAGCTGGATCCAGAATCAACGGGTAGAAACAAGCAATTTGCAGCAAACAGCAGAGTGTGGTGCCAGAAAAGCCTCCTAAAATTAAAGGCATGATTGTAGCCTGTATCAGGACAGCAAAGGAACAACAGCGTGAACAGCACCAAACAACAGCGACAGCAGCTCCTGATCCTCAGCGGCACACTTTTCTCTCCGCCCGTCTGATCCACAATTAGCTCCCAACAGTGTGAAACAGGCACCACCAAACAGCGACGATCCTGATCCTCCGCGCTTCACTTTCTGCTCGTCTGATCCACAAACAGCTCTCAACAGTTCACAACGGTGTGAAAAACAGGCACCAAACAGCGACGATCCTGATCCTCTGCGCTTCACTCTATGCTCGTCTGATCCACAAACAGCCCACAACAGTGTGAAACAGTCACCAAACAGAGAAGATCCTGATCCTCCGCGCTTCACTCTCCGCTTGTCTGATCCACAAACAGCCCACAACAACGAAATGAGGCTCTTTAAAGTTATCTGTAGCAGGTAAGATGTTTGTTGTTGAGCTCACAACAACAAATGAGGCTCTTTAAAGAGTTATCTACAGCAGATAAGATATTTGTTGTTTTTGAGGTATTGGTTTCTTCAAAAATGAGGCTCTTTAAAAAGTTATCTACAGCAGGTAAGATGTTCGTTATTATTGCTGCTCTCCTCTTCAGCCTTCAGCCTCTTCAGAATGAAAAAGCCACCTCCAGAAGAAAAAAAAAACACAGGAAGTCTTACCAGAGGGGCTGAAGACCTCTCAGCTCCAGAATTATTTCAGCAGCAGTTCAAAACATCTGCGCGTCCCTCAGATGAACGTGCATGTGAGCAGAATGAGCACAAAGCAGAGAGCGCAGCTCCAGCTGCACACATCCCCACGGCAACGCGCAGATGGGCTCAGGTTCCACGGAGGTAAACAGACTTTAATGTGGACTAAAGATGGTGTCCCCACAGCCAGTTCGGTTAGGTTCTGGTCCAGTCAGAAACACCTCCCCCCACGCTCACGAGCCAGGTACGCTTATCTTCCCCCATGCCACGAGGTCAACAAAGGACAGCAGAAAAAATCAGCAAAGTCAAAAACTTCCCTGCTAATCTTGTTGAAACCAGGAGAACCACAGGAGAACCGCAGGTCCAGGTCCAGGTCCAGGTGCAGGTGGGACGATCAAACAGGGTCCAGTGAGAGTGGCAGAAGAAACACCGGGTCTTCGTGGGCGGCTCTCCGGCTTTGGGGCTCACCTGGCCGGGCAAGGTAGCTCAGAATGACCGGTGAGGTGAAAACGTCCGAACCTGGTCCGACAGAATTTTTTTGAACGGTCCCGTCCGGCTCTCTGAGTTACTGAACACCGAATTCAGATGGAAGATGGACCAGCTTTGGTCCAATTCGAAAAACGGGTCAGTTAGATGATAAAAATACTCAGAGAGACCAGAGGTGCTGCCGCTCGTTAGTTCGCCGGAACCGGAAGTGA
>JBBPBX010001943.1:52060-74473 GCA_038048925.1 Garcialebias charrua | reverse complement strand
ATGGATGGATGGATGGATGAATTTGATTTGATTCATGGGTTAAGATTAATGTGCTTTCTGAACAAAATGTGGGAATTGTGTAGCCTTTTGATATGAATTAATAAAAATTAAATTGGACCCGATAACTGATTAAAACTGATTTTACAGTGTATCCCCACTTTTAGGAAGGAAACAATGATTTATTGCTCACATTTGATTCACATTATTGTGTTGTTGGATAATTTGTGAGAAGAGACTTAGGATCCAGAACGATAGACATTAGCCTCTCAGCAGAGATGAAAACACAGAGACGAAAAATCAGGATCAACAAATATGTTTTCTACCATGTACTTCTGTGCTGTGAAACATTCTCACAAATCATTATATTGTTTTAAAGCATTTTAAAAATGAATGAGCGCACAGTGATGTGTAGCAATCACATCAGTTATGTCAAACATAGTACAGTAAATCCATTTCCTGCAAGGTGGCTTTGCTACTCTTTTATTATGACAGTGACAACCTGTTTGCTGTCAACATTAAATGGTTATGTTGTGCCATTTAGAAAAAAATGGGAGTATATTGCACAGTAGTATGGACTTTATGTGAAATCACATTATATCGTTACAATACGATGTGTAAATTTGACCAATTTGATTGGTTTAAATGAGAAATATTTGTATCACTTCCAAAGAAAAAACTTTTTCAATCTAAATTTATAAAACAACAAATTTTAACAGAAACTAAAATAAACCCTATTAACATGATCCCATAATGAGTATTGTTATGATTTTCCAACATTTTTGCATAAATTTTAGAAAAAAAAATCTAAAATTAATTAATGCTACATGTGACCTAACCCTAACCCTATCTTTTATTATTTTTTGTATTACACCAGCCTCCATGCATCTTATATTCCTGTTAATAATTAGGCATGTATTGCTCAAAAATATGTATGAATTACAAACTTTGCTGCTTTTAAAAACCTAAAAATACGGTGGCCGAGGGGTGCAAACGCGCTGCAAGAAGAGACAAGCGCTGCAAATTTAAAAAGACGGCTGCAAATTAAAAAAGACGGCTGCAAATTTAAAAAGACGGCTGCAAGAAGAGAAAAACACTGCATAAAATTAAATGCTCTGCTAAAAAAAAACTCTCTGCAAACGGACGGCTGCAAATTAAAAAAAGAGCTGCAAATAGAAAAAGCTACAACGGAAGTGCTCCAGACCACTAGGGGCAGTCAAACAAAGAACAAATCATAAAGCATATTATAGTTTTCGGAATGGCACTAGTTATTTTTGTATTTTAACTTATTTATTTTAAGAATATTTTACACTTATTCGAAACTATCTCGTTGTATTTTTTTTAATACTGTGCGGAAGAGGAGCAATACAAGAATGCCAGGTTGGGTCAGTGGTCTAAGTCTTAGACTCTAAGAGATCTTTTGGGATGCGGGAGACCTGAGTTCGATCCCTGGTGTCGGAAATTTTGTGGTAATACTTTCTTTTTTTTAAGCCTTTTGTTTTGGATAGATCGGGTGGAATAGATAAATACATCTTTATTCTTTGTTGTTGTGAATATACTTCATGAGAAAAAGCTGCTTTTCAAAAGAATTAAGCATTTTTCTGCGACAGTCTGCTCCCACATGACAAAGATAGAGCAAAGAAGTATAAACAGGGATATATCTGCCAAGGGTTCTATAATTTAAAGCTGCAATCATAATTTTTTCTCTCCTCAGACAATTTCAAAAGTTGTTGGAGCAGCGCTTGATTGAATCCTTAGTACCTCCGTCAGCCCTACAGCAAGCGTAGCTGACAAAAAAATATTTGCATATTACAAATGAATGAACAACAAGGACTCGGCAGATAGCCGGGTGATCAAGGGCACAGAAACCAAACTAGAGCTGAATAAACAGTGAAAAAATATCTTCACCAGCATAGAATCTTCACCAGCATAGTGAAAAAATAAACACACACACAATTCCCACCCTCCCCCCACACACACATAATTCCACATAAAAAAAGACTAGATAACTTTTTATTACCCAAGCAAAGAGGCCTATTTTTAATTAAAATATTTGCTGTAACAAAAAAAGTGTCTGCTAGGAACACTCAAATATAACCAACAGTGATGGGTACCATGACCAGGTGTTTACTGACAATTTCATGCACACACACAAGTATAATTCAGTAAATCATTTATTATTATTTATTTATTATTTATTGTTAAATTATATGATTGTGTTACCCCTGTGTTAATTTATTTATTAATTTAGATATGTATTTATTTATTTTTGTTTTACAGAAAAGAGCTGTAAGAATAATCACTAGAAAGCATACTGTCACCCATCAAGCACATTATTTTATCAACTGAAGTTATTGAAGTTCCATGATTTGGTAGATTATAATATTTTATCAGTTATGTATAGGGCTCAGAATAACGCATTACCTTTAAATATAAAGTTCTTATAATCTTAAGGGGACAGAGATATTTGTAAAACCAAAATACAGAACCAGTTTAAAGGGACGGTCTACCTCATTGCAGGGAATTGGATTATGGAATGGTTTGGAGAATGAAGTTAAAAATGCCAAGTCAATGTGTACATTTCAGAAAATTATCAAAACTGAATTGTTAAAAATATATATATGAAGTAGCGTAATGTGTATTGTATTAGTTGGAAAATTAGAAAGAGTTATTCATTTTGTTCTGTTACTGGAAGATTATTATTGTTTAAACTGATTGCTTGAAAAAAGGGGCAGACATAATAAGATTTTTTTTCTTTTTTTTGCTACCTTTCTTTTTTTTTGTATTTTGTACGTTATCGTTTATGGTATTTTTTTTTTGTATATTTTTTTTTAATTAACTAATTTTATAAATAAAAATAAATAAATAAATTTAAGAATGGGTGATTTTACTAATGTGTTGCCAGTTTCCAGGGCTTATGGGCTGGCAAGACTTTCAAAGACCTAGGAGCACACTCTCCAGCAACTTTGGAAGCCAGAATTTAGAAGAAAAAAAAATTCATTGTTTTTTGGAAGCTACTGGTAGTGCAGTTTTCAGTTTGAGCTCTTTACGTGTAGTTTGGCGATTATAGATTTAGTAGAGTTGCCCACATCTGGTGGTCAACTACATGGATGGTTTCACTATTGTCTATTTTATTTTGACCAGGACTTCCAGTGCCATTTATTTTCCTAAATATTACTTTGATTAAACTTTCTTTGAATCTTTGCAGTTGTCTGGACTACAGCTGTTATGCGTTCTTTGAGATGGTGTTTACTGGGTGTTGTCAGGTATGTGCAGTGGGCTCTCACTTACTTTTGACAGAGTATGATAAGTCGTGAATGGTTTTGTGCATTCGCAAAAGAACTGGTGAAATAATGTGGAGGCCCCAACATGTGGTACCAGTGTACTGTGGACCTGGGTGGAACACTGAGGAACGTGGTAGCAGCATGTCCATGATGGAGGGCCCAGGCACACAGGTGTTTTGGGGTTCCCATTAAAAAAAACATATGTCAAATGATTGTGGTGGTCAAGGCCACACGGGGTAACTCCCTGACTCTGCCATTGTGCCTGGTTATGGATAAAATTGCTTACTCCCCATGATCAATCCCTTTGTGCTGCCTGGAACAGGCAAAAAAAAAACATTTCTTCTTAAACAGTGCAACTCCTACCCACTTGAACATTGTGCACCTATAACATTAAAGTTTATTTGCAATCTCTAATTCAAGACCAGAAAAACACTTGTGTCCAAAACTACAAACATTCATTATTCAATTCCTTCAGCAACGGGACACGTCAGTGTACTTACCGGTACTGCTTGTTTAATTATGCAATGCTCCCTTCATTTCTGATAGCTCACATCTATGTAGAACATGACCGACTCCATCAATGATTTGTGAACGGACAGAGGCAGCATAGAGGCAGACCGGTCTTTGCCGCTATTTTGCGCAACAGTTTTGTGAACGTGTCTCTAGTTTTTTTATTCATTGTGATATGCAAATTATTTTAGTCAGCTTTGTGTGCTTTAGGGCTGACAGTGGTGCGGGGGATTCAATTGGTGTCACTTTGACATTGAGAATTTGAAATAGGACAAACCTTTCTGGCTTTATGCCTAGGCTGTGATTCCATCACTCCCACACCGTGCTGGCAGCGGTCTATGTAGGCCATTGCAAGAGTCTTAGGAGGGCTGAAGCTGTGTGCATTGTGTCCCGCTGCCACTCTTACATCAGCCAAAAGTTCTTACTACATCCTGATGATGTGATATTCTAGTACAAAGCAGTATCCTGACATGGTCCAAGAGAATCATGACTGGGAGGAGTCTGGGGCATGGTGCAATCATGGACGTGCATGGTATTGTTGTTGGAACTTGCTTCTGAAGTACAAAGCGTGTCATATTTGACCAAAACAATCTCAACATTACTGATTTTACCAAAATATTGAACCATTTAATACAATAGTTGCACCATAACTTTGATTATTTTAGAGTCTTTCTTCTGATTGGAGCAAGTCAAGACAAATAAAAGCCAAAACAAAGCATTTTGAGCCCTTGTGACTTTGCTTTATTCCATACATTAGGGATAGGATCAAACTAGCAATACACATCTGAATTAAATATAAAACATTTCCTAAAATTGAACTTATCTGTTGAAACATTTTAAACTAAACTCAGAAAGCAAAATTGTCTTTTGAAGCAGAGCATGGAAAGCCATCCTTAAAACAAAAGCAGCAGTGCACTGGGATGCCGGTGCATTGTAAAGTAGCTTTCTAATGGCCGTTGCGAAACAACAACTTTGATACGGTGGTGCAGACAACACAGCTAATATTGTAAATATACCACTGCTTCAACCATAGAACAAGGCTGAAATGGGCTACGGTTTAATGGATTTTAAAACAGTGGGAGTCTTTGATTTCCAGCCGGTAAAGCAAACCTGCAGCAAAACAACAGTAGGAACATCTGTCTGTGGCTAATGTGTTTCTGAGTTTAGTCTTTTCATTGAAGCAGAGAAAACAAAAGAAAAATTAAGCAGATTTCAAAACAAATAAAGAGTCTAACTCAGAAAATGCCACACAGTACGGTGATGGTTAATTGTCACATTTGGCCTGCAAATTGCACAAAGCGTGCTAAATTCACATCTATTTTAGACAGGAAGGACTTTTTTCCATGAAGCTATTGCCATTTTGAAAGAACAGAACAAACTTGAAATAATTATCATCTACTTTGTACAAAAGAGGCCAAAAAAATTTCACCTGTTTTTAGAGAGTCAGGTGAGGTAAGCATGCCCATTGTGTTACGATAAATAGTTTTCAAAAATCCAACGAAACCATTGTATTTCTGATATTCAGATGAGGAATATTAAAAAAATATTCTCTGCTTTCATTCCACCGTTGGGTAAAGATTACAAGAAACTCAGAGACAACTTGAACTACAGCACCCTTGCCTCCCAGGAAGCAGCCAAAAGCAGCAGCAAAGCACTTTTCTCTCTCTTAAGAGTCATTACATACAAGAATTAGAGGACAAATTCCAGGAAAAAGCATTAGCAATTAGAAGTCTAGCAGCCGTCAAGGTATGTAATTATAGGCAATGTGTGTGATTAGGGTAAGAGGTTCAATAAATTACATTAACATACTTTTAAAATTACAAGGGAGAGTCTACAAGGACCCTAAAAGAGGCAGAATGCATGCATTGATTTTCCTTCCTGCAATGGAAATTTATTTGGTGGTGGCTGAGAAATGAGGACCATTGCTGTGTTCAGCGGCTCGACATAAACAACTGAAAGTCTAAGAGCAAGAGGGTGCTTTGAAAAAAAAGTGACTCTAATTTCATTTTTGGTACATTTACTTTAAAGCTCATAGCTTCATATTCTTTTCCCCATTTTACACAGTGATGGTGTGGCACAAATACAAACATTTATTTCTCGCTTTTCACCTCGCTTCTATCAATTCAAATCTATATTTCCTCTTCTTCTGCTCCATTCTTCCTCTCATTAATACGTTTAATAAAGTTTGTTGATAAAGTGGACACAACTTTCTGAGGCTGACTGGTGAAGTCTATAAAGATGCTTTCATGTGTGCACCCAGTTGATGCGCACAGCTCCAAACAGTTCTTGATGTTAAAGTTCGTCCTTGTGTGCGTGTCCGTTGCACAGTCGCCTGGCACAACCTGAAACGCAGCTGTTGGCTTTAATCGACTTTTCGGATAGGGAAGATTTTCCGGTCCAGGGACACACGCCTTCAAATCGGCTCAAAAGCCTGCTGGCAGGAAAGGAAGCCCCATCTCCATGGTCAAATGGCACCTTTCAACCTGTCTGCTGAACGGCTGGCTGAGGGAAGGAGCTCAGGGTCTAGGGGAAGGGTCTGGCAGCAGCAGCCGCTCCTCTGCAGTCTTTTGCTGTGAAAGAACCTAGTTGCACAAGGCATCTAAAAACCCCATGGAGCTGGCAGCTGTCCACAACTTTCTGACCTGCCACAGAGGAATGTATCACTCATATGAAAAAACCTGCAGGGGTTTTCCAAACTTCACCTCAATAATTATTTTTCTTTTCGTTGTTTTTATGTTAATTACAAACTAATGTTCGTTTTGTAAAGTGACAAGTGAAAGTTATGTTTTAAACCTGATTTAGGGCTCAGTAATAACCGTAATCAAACTAGAGGTACAGTATAAGTAAACAAAGGTCATTTTTGTTCCTCATGCCAAATCAATAAAATCCAGGTATATTTTGTATTAGAAATTCTGGCATCTTCTGTATTGCTTTCACCCCACCCCAGTAAAATAAAGCCATTTTATTTGGCCTTGGCATTCTTGATTATGTGAGAAAGCTGAGTGTTTTTTTCTTTTCTTCCCCCAGCACTATAACTGCCTGTTGTCCATCTTCCAGCTGTCTGGTATGTGAGCCATGGTGCTCCTGTTAACTGTTTGGAATAGCAGTTTAAGTGAAGTGTCAGAGCTCACAGCAAAATGGTTGCCATTTTTCAAGGGGAAAGCATGCGAAACATGGCATCGTTATGAGGATAAGACCCTCAAGGTAATGTAGGCAGTCTCTATGATACTTTTTAGTGCCATCAATTCTACTTATGGAACCACTTACTTCCCAATGGCTCCATAATCTATTTTTAATATATGCCAGATAAGTGCACTCCCAGATATTCATCAAGGAAAGGTTGGGTTTTTACTATTAGTTGCTGAAGAAATTAACAGACCATTTCTCTTGAAGGTAGTGCTTTATCATACATTTAATATATCCAAGAGCTTTAGGTTTTTGTTTCCCTTTTCTCGCGATCATCATGATTTTAGTTTCTGTTTGCAAAGGCATGTGATGTCATTGACTCTTAGAACTGTTTCAATGAATGCATGTCGGCTGCCAACTTTCATGACTTTTAAACTAAGATTTTAATAATTTATTATAAAATCCATCCATCCATCTATCCATCCATCCATCCTATTTTGCTTGTCCAGAGACAGGTCGTGGGGGCAGCAGTTTATGAATGGAAATTGTCACCTTGTCGCTGTTTTAAGTGCTCTATAAATGAAATGGTATGGTATGGAAGCCCAGACATCTCTTTCCCTAGCCACATCTTTTAGCTCTTTTGGGAGGACTCAATGACATTCCCAGGCCAGCCAAGAGATACAGTCTCTCCAGCATGTCCTGGGTCTTCCCTGGAGCCTCTATCAGACATGCCCAGTGCACCTCATCCAGGGGTCATCCTTATAGATGTCCTAACCACCTCAACTGGCTCCTCTCGATGTGCAGGAGCAGCGGTTCTATTCCAAGCCTCTCCTGGATAACTGAACTTCTCACTCTATCTCTAAGGGATAGTCCAGCAACACTGCAGAGAAATTTATTTTGACCACCTATTTCCACGATCTTGTTCTTTTGGTCACTACTCAGAGTTTGTGGTCATAGATAGGGGAAGGAATGCAGATTGACCGGCAATCGGAGAGATTTGCCTTACAGCTCAGCTCATACTTCAACACATTGTACTGACACAGAGATAACAATACTGCAGATTTTATTACATCTTTATGCAGAAATAGAGTTAAGCCCGAGATACACTCATGCGTCCTCAGGTACGCCACTCTACGCGCGCATTTTGTGCGCATGTGTTTTGCTGATATGCTTCAGCATATGTCAGAAACTATACGCTCGCGTTCTCCTTGTTGTAATATGAGCAGCTGCACACGGAGGGGACTCAACTGAGCTCGCTGATTGGTTACTTGCTGACACGCCTACTGAAATGATTGACAGCCAGCTCATGTAGCGCCTTGAAGACCGCGGCGGTGTTCATGCGGTGTTTCTACTATATATGTTGTAAAAAGTTCTCTCAGAAATAAAAATAATAACAGGGAGTGCTTTTCCTGCAGCACACAGCCCACCAGGGATATTTAAAACATCGCCGCACCCAGGTAGGACCTGAATTCATTCATTTCAATCATCGAGTGAACGGAGGAAGAAGCGGTTACTTGACTTTAGGCAAAAAAACAAAAGAAAAGGCCCGATCAGCGATAAAGAAGGGGAATTTATTTAATTTGTGTAACATACAAAACAGTCCGGCGCCGGGGAAGTTTATGTTCAGACACCGCGCATCGCGTATGCGTAGTAAAAAAAAACTTTTGCGCGTACGTGCCCTGAGGGGCTACGCGGGGCTACGCTTTTGCCACAGCGTACGTACGCTGCGTATAGGCGTATCGTGAGGACGCATGAGTGTATCGTGAGGACGCATGAGTGTATCTCGGGCTTTAGAAGGCATTTTGGCCAAATCTTGAAAATAACATTACCGGTATGTACAATTTTGTGCAAAATTGTAAGATGTCACCTTCAGAATATGTATTGTGATTCACTGTTAGGTATTATTGAATGAATTTTCAACTAAAAATCAGTAAAACTGACTGATTTCTTGCAAATTCCGTGCAAAAAAAATAAAAACACGCACAGAAACAAACAAAATGGCAACAACATTATCGTCCCACTTCACTTTTCAGCTGTGGGTTTAAAAAAAAGTCACTAACTGTATAAACGTTTTAAAATTCTATTTGTAACTATTCTCATATTTTCAATGTATGTGCATCGTTGTTTGGTACATGCTTTCAATCAGAGCTATTCCTGTGATATATTTTGTATAGATATTTTTGCTTCATAGAAACATCAGCAAGCGAACTTGTAAAAGTAAGACGCCCCAATCACCAAGTGAAGCAGACGGCATGATGAAGTTCCTGAACACCTCACTGCTCGCTATCATCCGATGCCTTTGCCTCCCTCCTCCCTCTAATCAGAGCTCTTGACTAAGTACAGATGTCATCATTATTAATCTGCTCAGATGAGCCACTGATGATTGATGAGAGGCACGTCCTAATCAATGGCAATGCATGATAAGTGTTTACTGTGAAGATTACGGAAGCATCGCCTCAGGTGGAGCAGCGTTTTTTCCTCATTATACCACCAACCCAGCACTAACAAATAACTCACTGATCTTTAATCAGGGATTATGTGGCACTTGACATTATTTTCAAGAATGTTATTTTCCCAGTTAGTTTGAACCACAGAAGAAGAAGAAAAAAAAGTAATTCTTCCTTGTTGGTTTTTATGGAACTGTTCCATAACACAATAACAGTGTGGAAGCCTTTAGTCCATGTTTTCTAAGCGCACACATTTATGGATGTAGTTAGTTTTGAGTCCAAATTTTAACAAAAAATATGTATAATTTTTATTTGAACTTTTCTGATACATGATCTTATATCTTGGTCTGTCATGAGTAATATACAATTTCTGAATAAACATTAATTTATTTAGCTTTATGGTCAATAATTCCCACAACAACAAAAAAAACAACATCCAAACTGTTAAAAGAGAAGAAGAAAAATAAACACTTTGCACAAATCTCAGCAAGAGCTTTTAAAGTCTGACATTCCTCGCTAAGGGCTCAGTGCAGATATCCACAAAGCACAAGAAAATGCTGGCCCAAAATGCAAATCCCTTTCATGAAAACCAGCACTCATGCTTGTTTGGAACCGCACAAGACCCTTTGAGGATAAGAGAGAAAGAGGTGGATTTTTGGGAGAGATTGCTCCAGCAAAGCTCCCGTCAATCACTCCCCTGGGAAATGGTTGGCTGGAGAAAAGGAGACTAGATGGCCCTGGCTCTTTGTGCACATTCAGGCATGTAGAGCTGTTCCGCCAAAACAGCAGTGCCAGCACGAGGAAATCTTGTCATTTCCACCTAAACTAATGCTTAAAATCAGACGCTCATTGGCTATGACATTATGACCATGTTTGCATCCATTGTTATTTAATTCTTAGAAACTGGAATAAACATAGCATGTAAAGCTAAATTAAATTTAGATGTGTAAAAAAAACAGCTTGTGGAGCAAAGAGATGGAATTGAAATACCCTCGGTCTGTCTGAGCATGTACTGAGCATGATGATTTGAACAATAAATGATGTACCAACTTCCATTTTAGTATGTGACATCTAGACACAATACATTTTTTTTTCTTCAAAAATTGGGATTCTACATCAAAATCAAAAATTGCTGCTGCCATAAAGTTTTGTCCATGTTGTGAAATTACAACTTAAAAAAATAAACAAGAGACTGACTTCCATTTCAGTGTGTGGCTATATCTACGCATAAGACAGTTTCTTTTTAAAAATTGGGTTGCCACATCAAAATCCAAGATGGCCACCACCATATATATGTAAACTGGCCACTCCAGTCATTTTGAGGAAATGTTTTAGTTTCTATAAAACTATAGTTTTCTGAAATGATTGATGTGATTGAATATTAATCTCTGGTGGGCAATGTCACCACTGGCCACCCCTTGTCTTCGTCATTATACCTGGCCATGGATAAAATTCCTCCACTCGCCAGGATTTGTCACTCTGCACTGCCTGGGAAAAGAAAAAACAAACAAACACACAAACAAACTACCTCTATATGCATAGTGTAACTCCTGCCTACTAGAATTTCTTGCACCATAAAACTTGCTTACATGTATTCTAGTTCCAGTGCAGAAAAGCACTCATCTCCAAAACTGCAAATATTCACTATTCACATCCCTCAGCATCGAGGGACATCAGTGTACCACTTTACTATATACTGAAAGTGATTCCTGCAGCTCCTCTCCTTCCATCACCTGTGCGTCAACACCTTGTGCCTAACAGTGAGTTGAACTTGTTTTCTGTCTGTGTTTTATGTTTTTATTGCAGGTCATGACCCTGCTTTAACTTCACATGTTCATGTTTGTGTCTCTTTCAACAGACTACACCTGCTGCACCTGACTTTATGGACAGACCTGTGTCCTCTCCTCCTGCCTCTTGCAGCTCCTCTCCTTCCATCACTTGTGCGTCAACACCTTGTGCCTAACAGTGAGTTGAACTTGTTTTCTGTTGTGTGTTTTATGTTTTTATTGCAGGTCATGACCGTGCTTTAACTTCACATGTTAATTGTTTGTGTTTCTTTCAACAGACAACACCTGTTGCGCCTGACCTCATGGACAGACCTGTGTCCTCTCCTCCTGCCTCCTGCAGCTCCTTTCCTTCCATCACCTGTGCGTCAACACCTTGTGCCTAACAGTGAGTTGAACTTGTTTTCTGTCTGTGTTTTATGTTTTTATTGCAGGTCATGACCGTGCTTTAACTTCACATGTTAATTGTTTGTGTTTCTTTCAACAGACAACACCTGCTACACCTGACCTCATGGACAGACCTGTGTCCTCTGCTCTCTCTCCTCACCATCCTCCTGCAGCTCCTCTCCTTCCATCACCTGTGCGTCAACACCTTGTGCCTAACAGTGAGTTGAACTTGTTTTCTGTCTGTGTTTTATGTTTTTATTGCAGGTCATGACCCTGCTTTAACTTCACATGTTCATGTTTGTGTCTCTTTCAACAGACTACACCTGCTGCACCTGACTTTATGGACAGACCTGTGTCCTCTCCTCCTGCCTCTTGCAGCTCCTCTCCTTCCATCACCTGTGCGTCAACACCTTGTGCCTAACAGTGAGTTGAACTTGTTTTCTGTTGTGTGTTTTATGTTTTTATTGCAGGTCATGACCGTGCTTTAACTTCACATGTTAATTGTTTGTGTTTCTTTCAACAGACAACACCTGCTGCGCCTGACCTCATGGACAGACCTGTGTCCTCTGCTCTCTCCTCACCATCCTACTACCTCCTGCTGCTCCTCTCCATTCATTACCTGTACATCAACACCTTGTGCCTAACCCTGACATGTATCCACATCAATGACTGCTGATAAAACAGGAAAACACACCTGTCCTGATGGACAGACCTGCTCTCATCAGGACCACACACCTGACCTGAACTCACATCTGGACTCCCATGTACCCATCATCCATGGTTGAATCATTGCTCAATGGCTAAGCAGTTCCATCTGATCCATGTTTGAACATGAGAACCACCTAATAAGCCTGTCTACCTCCACTTCAATCAAAGTAAGGGAATTTTCTTTTCTATGCTGTCTTTGAGTGCACACCTAATTCTCCAGCTCCCCGGGCGCTTTCTATGGCTGCTCACTGCACCACCTGGTGGTGGTTGGGTTGAATGCAGAGACGAATTTCGTCTGTGTATGGGAAACATACACAGATGACAGAAAAGGACATTATTATTATTATTATTATTATTTTTGTGCTGCTTCTAGCTTTTTAAAGTTCCTGGACTGTACACTAAGGCACTGGTTTTTCATACATGATGGTTGCAACATGTTTCTGATGGATGTCAATTGCTCCTGATGATGTGATTTGATAATGATAGTTGAAAACTGTTTATGATGGATGTCAATTGCTCCTGATGGTTGAGAACTGTTTATGATGGATGTGCTTTGCTAATGATGGTTGAGAACTGTTTCTGAAACAACACTGAAGTTGTCTATATGTGAACACATGTTGGATCACCAGATTTCTCGCTCCATGTTTTAAAAGGAGGATTAGCTGAAAGTATTTTGTTAGATCACCAGATTTCTCGCTCCATGTTTTAAAGGAGGATTATCTGAATGTATTTATATCAGATCACCAGATTACTCGCTCCTTGTTTTTGAAAGCGGGTTAGTTTTACGGTCTTGAGCCGGAAAAGGGTAGCGTGCCCTCTCCGGGTCGGGGAGGAGGTCCTGTCCCAAGTGGAGGAGTTTAAGTATCTCGGGATCTTGTTCACGAATGAGGGAAAACTGGAGCGTGAGATCGATAGGCGGATAGGTGCAGCGTCCGCAGTGAAGCGGGCGCTGTACCGGTCTGTCGTGGTGAAGAGAGAGCTGAGTCAAAAGGCAAAGCTCTCAATTTACCGATCGATCTACGTTCCCACCCTCATCTATGGTCATGAGCTTTGGGTTATGACCGAAAGAACAAGATCTCGGATACAAGCGGCTGAAATGAGTTTTCTCCGCAGGGTGGCTGGACTCTCCCTTAGAGATAGGGTGAGAAGCTCAGTCATCCGGGAGGGACTCGGAGTAGAGCCGCTGCTTCTCCACATCGAGAGGAGCCAGTTGAGGTGGCTCGGGCATCTGGTTAGGATGCCTCCTGGACGCCTCCCTGGTGAGGTGTTCCGGGCATGTCCCACCGGGAGGAGACCCAGAGGAAGACCCAGGATACGCTGGAGGGACTATGTTTCTCGGCTGGCCTGGGAACGCCTTGGGATTCCCCCAGAGGAGCTGCTCCAAGTGGCTGGGGAGAGGGAAGTCTGGGCCTCCCTACTTAGGCTGCTACCCCCGCGACCCGACCCCGGATAAGCGGAAGAAAATGGATGGATGGATGGATGGATGGGTTAGTTTTACTAGAACTTCATACTGAATATGTGACCCATCACATCATCAAACAGGAGTTAAAGTCAAATTTGGTCAAAATGACCTACAAGCAAACATATATATTACTGACTTTTAGAAATACATTTTCATACTTAGATCATCCTGCCAAATGCATTGTATTGTCTTAATCATGAAAATGGTTTGATATTTGGTGTGAAGATTTTATTTCAGATATTTAATTTAAACCATTTGATAAGTTATTCATTCATCTTATTTTAAAAAATTGGAATTGTTGGCCAACATTTTAACCATTTACTATCTAAATTTACACATACCACTTTGAAATATAAACCTATTTGATGTGATGGGTCACAAATTTATTATTCAGCTTCTTTTGTTGGATTTGATTTAAGAATTGTGGACATTTGTTAATAAAACTTGAAAGATTTCATTTGTGCAATGGAGATTTATTTAGCCAACTTAATTTCTCATTACAATGAAAGTAATGTTGAATGTTGAGCAAATTAAATAAACTTATAAAATTAAGTTGGAAAAACTTAAATGAATTACTTGTTACCAATTGAAGTGATTGGTTTGGGTTGGAATGACTTAAAACATTTGAGTTTACTTCACATAAAATTAAGTCAGAATGACGTGGATTTATAATTTAGAAGAAACTATGTGTTTTGAGTTAGTATGACTTAATTTATCAATTTAAATAAACTTAAGAAATTCAGTTGGAAAAACTTAAATAAATTACTTGTTACCAACTGAAGCAATTGGTTTGGAATGACTTAAAACATTTGAGTTTACTTTACATAAAATTAAGTCAGAATGATGTGGATTTATAATTTAGAAGAAACTATTTGTTTTGAGTTAGTATGACTTAATTTATCAAATAAAATAAACTTAAAAAATTAAGTTGGAAAAACTTAAATGAATTACTTGTTACCAATTGAAGTGATTCATTTAAGTTGGATCAAATTAAGTTGGAAAAACTTAAATGAATTACTTGTTACCAATTGAAGTGATTCATTTAAGTTGGATCAACTGTTTTCTTTTTAGAGTGAAGTGTTACAAGATGAAATGCTCCAAATCAAGACTGAAGAAAAATCATTTGTGAAAAATATTTTTGTCCATTTTTTACACAAAAAAAAAAAAAGAAGAAGAATTTAAGTAAACTTACTGCAGAATATTTGCTCTAATACCTAATATATTTTGCTTTAAGGCTTTTAAGAGCAACAATGGGAAAAAGGAAAGTTGCACGAACTTTGCATGTCAGTAGAGATAAATTGGCAGTGTTAGACCACACAAGAAAAAACTGGAAATTATTGTTGAGGAGCTTGTGAAAAATAAAAATAAAATGCTCTGTTGAAAAAGACACAACTTAACAAAACGGGGGTCACCACAGCGAACTAAGTCACATGAAGACTTGGCAATCATTGTTACACCGGATGCCTTTCCTGATGCAACCACAGCGCTACCACAACCCTCAGTGTTGAGCAGAGAGCTGCCATCTAGGGCACGCAGGGTAGCATATAGGGGGTTAATGGCCTTGCTCAGGGGCCCAGCGTGGGGCAAATGAGGGTGAAGACAAATGTGGGTGCTTCACCAATCCCACCCACATTTTGATGCTGTCGGTACCAGCAGCTGATGCAGCGATTTTCTGATCACAGGCCTACTTTCTCTAACCTCTACAGCACCACTCCCGCATATATCTAGGTCTGCAACTATATCTACACAGTATACTGTATCTATCTAGCTAAATAAAGGAGATATGGCTTTTCAGGTTTTTGAGCTAATCTGAAGGCCTTGAATGATAGCTCTTGGTTTGGAACACCCCTTTTTAATTCAACAAGTGCATAATCATTTTACACAAACATGTTTTCAATATATGATTATCTTGTGTTTTACATTAGCCTGGCTGAGGTGGCTGTAGGACATGCTGAGCCAGTAAATCAGACTGTTACAACATTAAAATGACAACATCACAATAGAAAACAAACACATGAAAGCAATAAACATAAATATCTTATTTATCATCATGCACTGTTGAGTGATTTGAAGATGTCTGCTCTGTCATTATTTCAGTGACTGGGCAGATGATGACATCTAAATAATTACATCACATTACCAAACATAGACTGAGCTTCCCTTTCCCAAAAGATCACCGACTGATGATGAAAACCAGACTACTCAGAAAATACCATACCATACCAATTTATTTCTAAAGCTCTTAAAATACAACATATCAGCCGTCCAAAGTGCTGTAAAAAGACAAAAACAAGCGCAAACAATAAAAACAATCATAAAAATAATCAGAACATCACAAGTAAAATAATACAACATTCAAACAGAGATGCTAACTCTCCCATATACAGTACAAGAAGTAGAACATGCAAACTCCACACAAACAGACCTCAATGGAGATTTAACCATTTTGAGGTAAAGGTGCAAACATTTTCATTTCTGTGCTACAGAAAACACTTGGAATAGTGCTTGCAAATGAAGTGAAAAGCTGTGACCTAAGGAGCAGTTTTCTGCAGAAATGTGAAAAATCTAGAGGGTGACCGGGGTAATTTAGTATAAAACGGTGGTGTTGAGCATGGCTAGGTCATCAGCGTGATAGCATAAGGTCATCAGCACCATGCTAGTCTGCCGGCTGCTCCTCAACCCTGACCTCATCAAAGTCAAATGTTAAGATTCTAAAGTGCCTTCACCCAGGGTGTGCAGCATGAAGCTAGATGGCCTAATGTAAGCACCATGAGCATTAGTGATGGAGCTAGCATCTCATTTGCTCCTCATGATTCATAGAATTGACCCAATCCTGGCTGGGACTTCATCACCGTCTCATTTGTCTCTCACTCAGTCTTTTGCCAGAGATACACCATAGTGTTCCTCTGCCTACGGGCGTGCTTGGGGCCCTCACTATCTGGGGCTGGGCGCTTGGGCGTTTGTCAGCTCGGCCTGGTGGCTGCCTGGTGGGGCTCGGGTCCTCTGGTCCTGTCAGGTCTGGACCTGAGGGATGGGCGTCCCCGGTGCCCGAGCCTCGGTGACCGGCCCTGGGGCTACGTCGGTGCAGCGGGCTCCGGCGGGGGCCTGTGTATTGTCGCTGTTGACCCCGGGGGGTCATTGTGTGTGGTCCCTGGTGGGGTTCGTCCGGTTCTTCCACTTGGTCGGATCTGGGGAGTGGACGAGTGGCTCGTCCTGTTCGGGTGGTCCTGGGGACTCTGGGCTCGGGGTCCTTCCTGGGGTCTTGGGCTTTGATCGCCCCTTCGTCTGTCTCGGGCTTTGGGGGGACGGGTCTCTGATGCTTCACAGTCGCTACTAAATGTTCTATTGGAGGAACCTCATTCACTTATGCATGCTCACAACCACACACAAATGGATGCAGGGATGTATAGTAGATGTATGTAGATGGGTATATAAATGAATATAAATATATATGTATGTATATTGTATATATATTTGTAGGTATGGGTATGTGTATTTATAGAAATATTTGCAAGGTCATGAATATTATCAGTCTTTATGCTTGTATGTTTCGTTGTTGTGTTCTGTCATGTGCTTTGCAGGATTGTGGACGGAGGTTTGGTGTGTTTGCCTTGTGCTCTTTCTGTGGACAATTGTTGTTTTGTTGTTTTGTTTTGTTTTGTTGTCTCACTTTCTCTTTTCTTTCTTTCTCTGACCCAGACCAGTGGCCATTCCATATGTTGCAGGGGTTTCAGAGACATTGAGACGTTTATTTTCTAAACACAACGTCCCAGTGGCTTTTAAACCTCAAAATACATTACGGCAAAAACTGGTTCATCCCAAAGATCCAGTCCCCCGGCAAAAACAGAGTAACATTGTGTATGCTGTTCAGTGTCAGGAGGGCTGTGATCAGTCTTATATCGGGGAAACTAAACAGCCACTGGCCAAAAGGATGGCCCAGCACAGAAGATCAACATCATCAGGTCAGGACTCTGCAGTCTACACTCATCTCCAGGCCAGCGGTCACTCTTTCAGGGATGAAGATGTTCACATCCTTGATAGAGAGGAACGATGGTTTGAGAGAGGAGTAAAGGAGGCCATCTTTGTGAAAAGAAACCGCCCATCATTAAACAGGGGTGGAGGCCTCCGAGTTCAACTGTCCCCCTCCTACAATGCTGTGATTGCTGGTATCACTCAGCCCTCTGTGAATAGCAAACAACCATCAGGGTGCTAACGATCCATTGTTAGGCTGATGGTCCTCCTTGATCATGTGAGCAGCTGGTTTCAGGCTGTCATCAGCCAACTGGTTGTGTAACACTGTGAGAGGGTGCTATTTATAAGACTGAGCTGAACCCAGCACCTCAGACTGAGGAAGTCTTTCGGACGAAAGACGAAACGTTTCTACAATTTTTTGCTTTGTTTTGTTTTGTTTTTTTTTTTTTGAATGTCCAGAGGACCAGACTTAGCTTTTTTAGATATATATTTTATCATTTAAATATATTTGTTTTTGCAAACAAAATGATAAATCACTTTAATTTAGCTTTAAAAGTGATTTTGAACTTCAAGCCGTGTTTAATCATGGGAAATCCGATTACACTCGAACGCACCATATGTGATGTCACACTGGGCAGAGGGCTCTGGTGTCTTTAATAGCGGACAATTTAAAACTGGACGAATTTATCAATCTATGTGAAGATTTGAGCTATTTGTCTTCATTTTGGGAAGCAGAAAATAGTTTGGGTGATGGAACAAGAAACAACAGGATCTAATTTAGGTCTGATTCTGTATCAGACTTCCTTCATGTCGAGATGCTCATACCTGCGCACTGTGACAAGCCCAGAGCTGTGCCCGGTGTGACATCACATATGGTGCGTTCACGTGTAATCGGATTTCCCATGATTAAACACGGCTTGAAGTTCAAAATCACTTTTAAAGCTAAATTAAAGTGATTTATCATTTTGTTTGCAAAAACGAACATATTTAAATGATAAAATATATATATTATGAGCAATTTTATGAATAGTAAAAAAATCATGTCAGTGGACCTTTAATATTTGGTAGAGAAACCTTTGTTTGTAGTTACAGAGGTCAGACATTTCCTGTAATTCTTGACCAGGTTTGGACACACTGCAGCAGGGATTTTGGCCCGCTCCTCCATAAAGATCTTCTCCAGATCTTTCAGGTTTCGCGGCTGTCAATGGACAGCATTGAGTTTCATCTCCTTCCAAAGATTTTCTATTGGGTTCAAGTCTGGAGACTCCAGGACCTTGAAATGCTGCTTATGGAGCCACTCTTTAATTGTCCGGCTGTGTGATTCAGATCATTGTCATGCTGGAAGACTCAGCCATGATCCAACTTCCAATGCTTTTACTGAGGGAAGGAGGTAGTTGGCCAAAATCTCATGATACAAGACCCCATTCCCTTCAGTACAGTGCAGTCGTCCTGTCCTCCTGGCAGAAAAGCACACCCAAAGCATGTTTCCACCCCCATGTTCTTGATGTTGTACTTATTATTATTCTTCATCCAAACATGGTGAGCGCAGTTGATACCAAAAAGCTCTATTTTGGTCTCATATGACCACAAAACCTTATCCCATGCCTCCTCTGGACCATCCAGATGGTNTGAACAGTTTGCTCTGTAGCGGACTTTTGAATCTGTGGTATGAGCTATGTCGCTGACCGACTTTTGAGTTGGTGGGCCAAAAGGCGGCCCGCCCTCTCACCGTGTTCGTATATGAAGCCTCGGGATCTAAGCAGGGATTGTTCAACATCCTGCGTTGGGATAAGGTTAGATAAGGTTTAAATCGGTTTCTCTGATCACACCATCGGTTGGTTTTCTAACTATCTTTCCAATCGGAGGCAATGTGTTCAACATAACGGTACTTCTTCCAGCTATTTAACAGTTAAAAATGGTGTACCACAAGGCTCAGTTTTAGGACCAACTCTCTTTACAATCTACATAGCTAATGTAGGTCACTGCATCCCTGATGCATCCTTACATTTCTATGCTGATGATACAGTTGTTTACTGCCGAGCTAAAACAGTAGCTAAGGCTTTCCAGTTACTGCAATCCGCTTTTGACATCATCCAGTCAGATTTGTTCGTCTCAAACTTGTCCTAAATGCTGATAAAACAAAAGGGATGTTTTTTTCAAATAGGAAGGCGGTTCCAGCAGATCCTCCTCTGATTTTATCTTCAAATGGTGTCCCTATTGAGTTTGTTGATTCCTATAAATATCTGGGTATCCTGATCGATTCACATCTCTCTTTTAAACTCCACGTGGAAAACCTAGTGAAGAAACTGAAAGTTAAACTGGGTTTCTTTTTCAGAAACAGATCATGTCTAACACTGAATGTTAGGAAACGCCTTGTATCTGTGACTTTCCTTCCCTCCATTGATTACGGTGACATTCTCTACATGAATGCTCCTACAAGCACCCTGCGGATGTTGGATGTTGTCTATCATGGTGCACTAAGATTCATAACTGGCTGTGATTATCATACCCACCACTGCACCCTGTATTCACTGGTTAACTGGACATCATTAACCTCACGCAGACTCTTCCACTGGTACATTTTCATCTTTAAATCACTTCTTGGTCTGCTGCCCTCATACATCTCCTCCTACATGTCTTTGTGTGAGTGCAGCTACAGCGTGCGCTCTCAGGACATGATTACCTGCAGTGTTCCATCAGTGAGGACTGAACTTGGAAAAAGGGCCTTCTCCTACTCTGCTCCTGCTTCATGGAATATCTTACAAAAAGATCTGAAGCTCTCGACCTTGACTTCTCTAAATGGTTTTCAGAATCTGTTGGAATCCTGGCAAAAACCAATGCAGATTTGTTCCTGTCTTTGATTTTATACGTCTACCTTATGTTTTGCTCGTTTTTTGATACTTTGTTAAAAAAAAAAAAAGTATTTCTTTCTTTTGTTTTTTTCTCTTTTTTGTTTTCTATTGTTTATTGTTTGTTTATTGTTTAAGGAAATTCTACCATTGCTGTTCATCGTTCTTTAGTTTTAGCAGGTCGCTTTCGTAAATGAGCCCATGAGGTTCAATAAGATTTACCTGACTAAATAAAGGCTGAATGAATGAATGATGGAGGTATGTAACTCCGGTTTTAAAGTAGTTTAAAGAAAGTTAGTCGGGAGCTCCTTCAACCTGCTTCCTTCTTCTACATCACCAAACCGGAAGTCCTTATTATTTTATTATTATTATTATTCTAAAAAAGCTAAGTCTGGTCCTCTGGACATTCAAAAAACAAAAAAACAAAACAAAGCAAAAAATTGTAGAAACGTTTCGTCTTTCGTCCGAAAGACTTCCTCAGTCTGAGGTGCTGGGTTCAGCTCAGTCTTATAAATAGCACCCTCTCACAGTGTTACACAACCAGTTGGCTGATGACAGCCTGAAACCAGCTGCTCACATGATCAAGGAGGACCATCAGCCTAACAATGGATCGTTAGCACCCTGATGGTTGTTTGCTATTCACAGAGGGCTGAGTGATACCAGCAATCACAGCATTGTAGGAGGGGGACAGTTGAACTCGGAGGCCTCCACCCCTGTTTAATGATGGGCGGTTTCTTTTCACAAAGATGGCCTCCTTTACTCCTCTCTCAAACCATCGTTCCTCTCTATCAAGGATGTGAACATCTTCATCCCTGAAAGAGTGACCGCTGGCCTGGAGATGAGTGTAGACTGCAGAGTCCTGACCTGATGATGTTGATCTTCTGTGCTGGGCCATCCTTTTGGCCAGTGGCTGTTTAGTTTCCCCGATATAAGACTGATCACAGCCCTCCTGACACTGAACAGCATACACAATGTTACTCTGTTTTTGCCGGGGGACTGGATCTTTGGGATGAACCAGTCTTTGCCGTAATGTATTTTGAGGTTTAAAAGCCACTGGGACGTTGTGTTTAGAAAATAAACGTCTCAATGTCTCTGAAACCCCCGCAACATATGGAATGGCCACTGGTCTGGGTCTGGGTTCCTTCTTTTCACCTGATGGCTGGCTGGAGTCCTGTTTGGGTTTCTTCTCTGCTTTCAGGAAGGCCCAGTTAGGATATCCACATTTCTCTAGAGCCTGTTTTGTGTGTGATTTCTCCTTCTGTCTGGCTCCTGAGTTAGTGGGGACGCTGTCTGCTCTGTGGTACAGAGTCCTGATGACTCCTAACTTGTGCTCCAGAGGGTGATGGGAGTCAAACTGTAAATACTGGTCTGTGTGGGTGGGTTTGCGGTACACCTCAGTTTGCAAATTTCCTCTATCAGAAACTGAGACCTCACAGTCCAAGAAAGCCAACCTGCCATTTCTTACATCTTCTCGTGTGAACTTGATATATTTATCCACAGAGTTGATGTGATCAGTGAAATGTTGGACTTCCTGAGATTTAATTTTAACCCAGGTGTCATCAACATACCTGAACCAATGACTTGGTGGTCTCCCCGTAAAGGATGTCAAGGCTCTCTTTTCTACCTCCTCCATGTACAGGTTGGCAACAATAGGAGAAACTGGAGACCCCATAGCACATCCATGTTTCTGCCTATAATATTGCTCCCCATATGTGAAGTAGGTTGACTGCAGGCACAGTTTCAAGAGTTGACACAGTTGCTCTGTGGAAAGCGTGGTTCTGCTGTTCAGAGTGGTGTCTGATTTTAACCTTAAACAGACCACCTCTACTGCTTCATCAACAGGAATGCACGTAAAGAGTGATGTAACATCAAAAGAGACCATTGTTT
>JBBPBX010001943.1:0-24062 GCA_038048925.1 Garcialebias charrua | reverse complement strand
AGAGAGAGAGAGAGTGGTGGCACAGAGGTTAGAGATGGTGGGCCTGTGATCGGAAGATTGCCGGTTCAAGCCCCAGTACCGACAACATCAAAAATGTGGGTGGAAAAGGTGAAACACCCACACCTGCCTCCACCCTCATTCGCCCTACTCTGGGCCCCTGAGCAAGGCCCTCAACCCCCACCATCTACTCCTAAACAGGTCTCTCTTGAAAATGAGTTCTCGTGGCTCAATGAGACTACCTGGATAAATAAAGGGTAAATGAAAAAATATATATATTTTTTTATTTTATTTTATTTATTATTATTATTATTTTTTTTTTTAATATTTTTTTTGTACTTCATTACAATCATGTTAGTGTCCACTACTTAGAATCTCTCACTACTGCCTCGTCCTTCTAGCATCAATGTGTTTGTGTGTTATTGTCTTTTGTCAGGTCTGGAAAAATAATACACAACATATAAAAAGGAAACTTTTTAAGTGAATGCCCACAGCAAATGAAAGGTCCTATTCAGATCAAAGCTCTCTGTGAACTGTTATTGTCCTTTCAGATTCAGTAGATTGACAGATAATGCGTAACCACAATCCCCTTAAAGCATAGATACCCACTTATCATTCTCTTTCTTCTTTTTTTATATATCAAAGACAAAGTATATATATATATATATAACTCTTGCATTTGATTTCCCTTTCCAAGCTTCAAAATCGGGCCTGGAGTGACGATGTAGACAGAGATTAAACTTTGGAATCATCAGTAAACTGCATTGCACACACAGATGACCACTTCTGCAGCTCCAGGGGCAAACTGATCGGTGTTTGTGTGAATGAGAGTGTATGCAAATAAAATTTACATCTGTAAGTGGTTTCTCAGACTTTTGCATTAAAAGCTTGGTGGTAAACACAACCTATTGTTGCAAGAAAATGCCTGAAATTAATTGGAAGTAAACAACAACATAAGCAATAAATGTCGGATTTTCTTTTATTCTTTAGATTTTATGAAAGCTCGGGACATTTTAATGTTTAAATCAGATGTTGGTGCTTTTTTTGACAGTACTAACATGTCCCTATTTATAAAGATCTAAAAATTGGTGTCACTAAAAAGATGGAATGTAATGTTCTGAATTTTATGTTTTATTGAAATTAAGAAAAACAGGGATACTTTTAAAGTTTGCATTTCACTTAATAATAATAATAATAAATTCAATTTATACCACACTTTTCATTAATAAAAATCTCAAAGTGCTACAACAAATAAAACAAGTGATAAAATCAAGTAAAATCAATAATAATATCAACTAAGATTAAAGACAGAATCATGTGAAGGTAGAATAGGCCTGCTAAAAAAAATAAAAATAAAACAAGTGATACAATCAGGTAAAATCAATAATAATATCAACCAAGATCAAAGATAAAATCATGTGGAGGCAGAATAGGCTTGCTTAAAAAGAAAAGTCTTTAAGCCGTTTTTGAAGTCAACCAGTGACTGTGGAGCTCTCAGGTAGTCAGGGAGGGAGTTCCATAGGCGGGGGGCAGCCACACAGAATGCCCGGTCTCCCATGGTCCTTAATTTGGTTCGTGGAATGTGAAGTAGATTACTGTTCTGTGATCGTAGAGACCGGGTGGATGAATATGGTGCAAGAATGTCCTTTAGATAGTCAGGTGAAGTTCCGTGTAAGCATTGGTGTGTAATGAGAGCAGTTTTGTACTGAATTCTGTAGGTGACAGGAAGCCAATGGAGGTTATGGAGAATGGGTGTAATATGTTCAAATTTACGAGCTCTCAATAAAATCCTTGCTGCACTGTTTTGAATATATTGAAGCTTCTGAAGATTTTTGCCAGGGATTCCAATAAACTTCCCACCTTGCATGCCAAAGTTTCACACAAAGATGTTACAATCGGTTTGTGCTGAGTATACGTGATGCTGAAAACCCTCTGATACAAACATACCAAATCCAAGCTTCGTATCTGTAAAATTGTCAAATTTAACATTTTTGTATTTGCTAAGGTTGGTTGTGGCAGCAATCTTGAACTGATTTGACTTCATAGTTGATCAGTTATAGATGCACATGCAAAGATTACTTCTGGGATTGTCATAAGAATATTTCCAGTGATTCATCAGAATGACTAAAACATGTGATGACAAAGATTAAAAATAATAATAATAATATAAAAACATACATCTGGCAAAATCTTTTAGTTCTCAGAGTGCCAGTTTAAATTGAAACTTTCTATAAACTGTGATTATTCAAAGACTTATCCACAACATCTGAGATAATATTTGTTCAAACATTTTCAGGAGACTTCCCTTCAAAATATTTATATGGTCACTTTCATTTTCTTTTTTTGGTGGTAGGGGCAAAACAGCTAAAATATGAAAAGTAGTTTTAATGTTCAATGTATTAACGACCCAATAGAAACATAATGGCTATATATTGTACTTTTGCAAAGTTTGCAGGCAAACAACTAGTTGTTCTGAACTGAAATTTCTTTCTTTCTTTCTTTCTTTCTTTCTTTCTTTCTTTCTTTCTTTCTTTCTTTCTAAATAACATATGTAAATAATTTTAAATGAAATTAATGCCCTCTCTGTAACTGAATGTTTGTTTTTTATTTTTTGTTGGACCTTGTTTTGTTGTTGTTTCCCAAATGATGTAAAATAAAAGTTTTGTCAAGTCGTCTTTCTTTCTTTCTTTCTTTCTTTCTTTCTTTCTTTCTTTCTTTCTTTCTTTCTTTCTTTCGCACTGCATGCTGGGAGTCGGTTGGTGGAGTGGCGTGTGGTGAGTCTGAATGGGGAGTGAGTCTGATAGAGTGGAAGAATTGTTTCTAAAGAGATTTTCTGATCTTTACTTTCATGTTGGTTTTCTTATATTCCTTATTTACACAGATTCTACATCTTGGTTTTATTTTTTGAATTTACAGCACTTACAGCGCTGATTGTTTGAGGGGATGGTGTCCTCAGGGACGTCACCCCTCTCGTTAAGGAATGGGGTTAGGATTCAGCCTGATCCTTCAGTTCCAGTTGAGACAGTTCTCCTGGCTGTTGGTGAGATTGTAGGTAGTATACATTTAATTTATGCATCAAGGATGAATAAAGGTGTGGTAATATTTTTGAAAGAGGAGGGTTTGGTGACTCAGCTGATTGTCAGTGGGGTGACAGTTGATGGAGAGTATCTGCAGGTGTCACCACTCGCAGTGCCCGCATCACTGTCTCAGGTGTGCCGCTGTTCATCCCTAATGACTGTTTGGAGAAAGAGCTCCAGCGTTTTGGGAAACTAGACAGTGGTTTCAAAACCGTGGGTTTGGGATGTAAGAATGATACATTAAAACATGTCCAGTCATTCAGGAGACAGGTGTTTATATTCCTAAACTCTGCCACACTGGACGTGTCTTTCAGTGTTAGATATGGAGAAAGATTGTACATGGTTTACGCGAGCACTGGAAACATGAAATGTTTTGAGTGTGGGGATGTTTGGCATAAACGCGTTGCTTGTCCACACATAAACACGGAAGAGCAGGTGAATTTAAATGTAGAGGCGTCACAGACAGCCGCTGCTCCTCCGAAAACACAGGAGGAGGAGGGGGTGCCCCCCACCCCCATCAGCTGTCTCAGATGCCGGGGAGGGAACCAGCGATCAAAATAAACAACATGAAAAGAATGACAGAAAAAAACGTAATTAATGTTCCTCAACATTCCTCAGACTCTGGTTGTCTTGTTTCAGAGTCACATCAGACAACTGATCGTAGCTGGGTCGGTGTGGAGGCAGCGGAGCTGCCCGCGTGTGGGGGCCCAGCGGCCCCGCCCACAGGTGGGGGCGCGATGGCCCCGCCCGTGGCTGGAGCTGCAGACGCAGATGACATGGAGGATGACAGTGACTCAGACAATATTTCTATCGCTGGTTCTCAAACGTCCAGTAGTGATTTGTACACTCTGGAGGAAATCAATGTGTTTCTTGATGAAACTTATGGAAAACATGTTAAAATTCTTGATTATTTTCCCGATGCGGAAAAGTTTGTCAGGAGTGCACGAATGGTGCAGAAAACAGTAGATTATGAACTGCTTGATGAAAAGAAACGTTTCCGTTTAAAAAAAGCACATTACAAACCTCCGGAGACAGTTATTAGCAAATAAAGTGAAAGGTACAAAACGGTTAAAAGTTAAGAAATAAGAATGTTTATAGTACACTGGGTGATCTTCTTTTTACTGTCTTTGCCTGTCTTCTCCCTTCTTTTCACCTTTATGCATAGTATCAGGGTGGGGTAATTAAACATCAATGGGGGGAGGGATCCACAGAAAAAGATGGTTGGTTTAGAGATGATCAGTCAGAAGAAGCTTGATGTAGTGTTTTTACAAGAGACACACACAGATCGTGAAAACGAGGTAGAATGGGGCATGACTTGGAAAGGGAAATATTTTTGTCCCATAGGACCAGGACATCTGCTGGTGTAGCAAATTTATTTTCACCAGATCTGGATGTTAATATCATTTCTTGTACTGAGCTAGTCCCAGGCAGGGTCCTGGAGGCTAGGGTAAAATAGAAAGTTTATTTTTTCGGTTTATTAATGTTCATACACCAAATCAAGGAGATAACAGGATGAAGGTGTTTGGAAAAATACACAATGCCTTGCAACAGTCTAATCAAAATGAATGTGTTGTGATGGGAGGTGATTGGAACTGGAATCAGTTTTACAACTGATAGAATAGGAGAAGAACCTCATCTTCCATCATCCTCTAAATTGGGTCAGGTGATATCAGAGTTTAATTTGTTGATGTGTGGAGGATTAAACATCTTCAAAACAAACAGTATACATGGGTTAAAATGAAGGATGGGACAGTGAGTGGGGCTAGGTAGGACATATTTTATATTTCCAATAATCATAGAAATAGACTGTCCAGTTGTTTAATTTGTCCAGTTGGTTTTTTTGATCATCATTTAGTTTACTTATATTTCCTTTTAGCAAACACCACTAGATGCAGATCTTATTGGAACTTCAACACCAAGTTACTTCAATACACTTTTTTATTGCCAAAGTTTTAATAGTTTTTGGCAATTATGGAAGGCAAGAAAATCAGAATTTACATCCTTAAGTGAATGGTGGGAGGTAGGAAAGGCTCAGATAAGAGTTTTTTGGTCAACAATACACAAGTCATTCTACAGTAAAAATTAAAAATGTGATTCAGAATTTAGAAAATGAAATAAAACTGTTAGAAAACTATATATTCACTGATGTTATTTATAATGATCAACTTAAAAAAAAGAAAGATCATCTAAGTTGTTTTTTACACGAAAGGGCTAAAGGGGCGTTAGTTCGGTCATGGTTTGCTATGGTTAAGGATATGGATGCCCCTACATCTTTCTTTTTTAATTTAGAGAGAAACGTCAGTCAGACAAATCACACGTTTTGTCTTCGGCTTCCAGATGGGACTATGACCACTGATCCCAGTGCCATGAAGGACTATGCTGTGGAATTCTACAGTGACCTTTTTAAGCAGCAGAACTGTAACAGGAGCTGTATGGATGCCCTACTAGATGGTCTTCCTCAGCTTGATGATGCAGATCGGGAAATTTTGGATGTGGGAGTTTCAATGGAAGAACTTACTGTTGCTGTTGGACAAATGGCTCCTGGAAAGGCTCCAGGTCTGGATGGTATACCTGCAGACTTTTATAAACATTTTTGGACTGTGTTGGGAGAAGACTTGTGGGAGGTGCTTCAGGAGTGCACATTAGCAGGTATATTGCCAACATCCTGCCGACAAGCTGTTCTTTCCCAACTCCCCAAAAAAGGGGACTTGGCCTTGTTAAATAACTGGAGACCTGTCTCCCTTCTCTGTGCAGACTATAAGTTATTTTCTAAAGTACTCTCTAATAGACTGAAGAACTTTCTTGAAATTATCATACACAGAGATCAGTCATATTGTGTACCTGACAGATCTATCATGGACAATATGTTTATTTTAAGAGACCTGTTTGACATTTGTAAACTTTATGAAATTGATGTGGGTATTATTTCTTTAGATCAGGAGAAAGCCTTTGATAGGGTTGATCATTGTTTTCTTTTTTCTACGCTAAGAGCTTTTGGGTTTGGTGGAGGGTTTATTTCTTTATTGGGTTTATAATATAATGAAGTGTTTTGTGTTGTTAAAGTAGGGGGAGGCCTAAGTTGTCCTGTCAAGGTGCAGAGAAGTATTCGACAAGGGTGCCCTATTTCTGGACAGCTGTATTCGATTGCTGTTGAACCACTTTTGCACAAAGTCCGTTCCACACTTACCAGTATTATTTTTCCAGGTTTGTCTTTTCATACAGGTTTAGTAGTTTCAGCTTGTGCTAAACATTTTCATTAAAAACCAAGATGATGTTAAAGACCGTGTAAAGTGAAATTAGATTTGTGTTTTTAGTTTATCACATGGCATAAATATGTGTTATTAATCACCCATATAAATCTGACTGATTAAAAACATTGTTTTCCTTATAAAATTAAGTGTCAAAAATCATGAAAATACATTATTTTCCCTTAGTCTAGAACTGTGGGGGCGTGTCAGCACATGGGCGTGGTTTCAGCGCAGTTCTGCAGCTCAGAGAGCAAGTAGGAGGACTCTCTCGCTCAGAGCTGAACTGTGTGTGGAGGAGGAAGACAGGTTCATCAGTAAACCTGCTCTGTTTGCTCCTTTTTCCAAGAGTTACGCTGTTTTTAGTGCACAAACAACTCTGGTTTTATTTTTAAAGTTGAGGACGCAACTATAATTCATAACTCCGCTGTTATGTGTTTAGAAGATGAGCGGACTCGCGCGGCTGCACCGGTCCGACCCGACACATCGCATGCGGGGGCTGTGTTGGTGATTAAGATAAAGAGGGCTGTGTTGGTGATTAAGATAAAGAGTAATCACGTTGATAACTAAGTATGCAATGGACCTGTCGCATTTTCTTAGCAAAAAAGGAGCTTGTGAACTTGTAGGGCACAGGCTTAGCAATAAAAAAAAGAAAGAAAGAAAAGAAACAGGAAAGGCGGCGGCGGTGTCCGGAGGCTGAGGAGGGAGACGGTCAGTAGCAGGTGCCCTGACCATTAAAACATCCTGGGAAGATGCAGGAACGAGGCATAACAGGCTAACAATGAACAAAATATCTATGCTATTGCTATCTGATGCTATCTGCGAGTCGCGAGTGAACGGCTCCACCCATGCGAAGAACAATTTATATGACTGGAGCAGCAGGGGGTGGGGGCTATACTAATGAGGACCGCGTGACGAAACGCGGTCCCGTTTAAAACACGCCTAAAAAATCCTGAAACACACATGTCTTTATACACAGTTTCATGTATAACTTCAAAATTAATTGAGCTACAATTTTGAGACTTTTTACTCATTTACAACATTACAATTATCACATTTATAATGTTTATTTAAGAAAATGTTGAAATTCACTTTACACGGTCTTTAAAGGTCTGTAACACTGTTTGGACATTTATGAAAAAAAAAACCATCATCAGCTAAAGTGAACTGGGAAAAAAGTTCTGCGTTAAAAGTTGGCCCATGAACAAATAACAATATGCCAATATTACCAGGCAATATCCGATGGGTTGACCAAGGTTTAAGATACTTGGGTGTTTTTGGGGGGACAGATATTTTGTGGAAAAAAATTGGGAAGGTGTCACGGAAAGAGTGTGTGCCAGATTATCTAGATGGAAATGGCTGCTGCCTCAGCTGTCTTACAGGGGGAGGGTTCTGATTGTAAATAACTTGGTTGCTTCATCCCTCTGGCTTAAACTGACTATATTTACACCAACATCTTGTCTTATATGACATATCCAAAGGACTCTAGTGTATTTTTTCTGGTCTGGACGACATTGGGTGAAAGCTGCAGCCTTGTACCTGCCAGTACAGGAGGGAGGTCAAGGACTCATAGACATAACCTCATGGATCACAGCTTTCCGGCTTCAAACATTGCAGAAACTACTATATGGTGTTGGACTACCGTGGCTGGATACTGCACGTCTTCTGCTAAGGAAAGCAGTCCGTCTTGGCTATGATAAACATATTTTCCTGCTGCGTCAAGGATCTTTGGACTAAACAAGTCTCACACGTTTTTACCAGTCAGTCTAGAATGCTTGGCAGATCCTCACCTTTGAGAGAAAAAATGATGTGAAACCTGGGATGTGGGTTTTTGAAGAACCTCTGTTTGAAAACAGTTTCTTCTCAACACAGCTGCTCTCATCTGTTGCTGAGATCTAAGATGAGAGAAGCGGGCTATGTGAAGTTGGGTCATCCGATGAAGCTGTCTGTGTCCAGTCTCATAGAGCAACTAGAGGTGCAATCTAAAAGACTTGTGCTAAGACTGAAAGAAGAAGCATGTGCTTCTCTGCCAGATTCTATCAAGGCGTTTGCTGCTAATAGTTCTCTGTCTGACCAATGGGATGACTAGTGTGAATATGCGTTTCCTTCCCTAATTGTCTCTCCTGCAGTGGATCAGTGGCAGGATGAGACAGAAAAGTTGCTGTCTCTCCAAGACTCACCACTAGGATGTTTTTAAGGCTTGGGGAAAAATGTACTGTACAGTAATTGTGTGAAAGTCCTGAACTTACGCTCGTTTGCAGAAGTGAAGGTGTCAAAGTGGACTGAGTTTTTTGCATCAGCTCTACCCCGAGAGGCAGTTGGCGATCCCTGTACAAACCTCCCATTGAGAAATGGGTGGGCGACCCCCAGTGGAGGATTGTGCATGGGACCAAAGCTACAAACAGGTATCTGGCACACCTTAATCCTGACATTAGTGTTTCATGTCCTTTTTGTTCCCAAGAAGAATCATTGTATCATATTTTTATTGAATGTTTAAGACTGAATCCTCTTCTTGTTCTTTTGAAAGTTCTGAAGGAATGTGCGGACCAGCTCTGTGAGGTGCTGGCTGACATCTTCACCACCTCACTTGCACTGGAGTCAGTTCCCACCTGCCTGAAGACCGCGACCATCATCCCAGTCCCAAAGAGCTCCACAGTGACTGGTCTGAATGACTATAGACCGGTGGCCCTCACCCCGATAGTCGCTAAATGTTTTGAGAAACTGGTCATGTCCCACATCAAGGCAACCGTCAACATCAATGAGGACCCTCATCAATACGCATACCGTGAGAACCGATCAACAGAGGACGCCATTTCTTCCGTGGTCCACACTGCTCTCACCCACCTGGATCAGAAGGACTCATACGTGCGTCTGCTCTTTGTGGACTTCACATCTGCCTTCAACACCATGATCCCCCAAACTCTGATAGACAAACTATCTACACTTGGACTAAGCCCCTCTATTTGTAACTGGGTACTAGACTTCTTAACAGACAGACCACAGTCCGTGAAGATCCACAACTTCTCCTCCTCCACCATAACCCTCAGCACTGGCTCTCCTCAGGGATGTGTGCTGAGCCCCCTTCTGTTCACTCTGCTCACATATGATTGTACAGCCACACTTCCAGGCTGTCATATTGTTAAGTTTGCAGATGATACAGCGGTGGTGGGATGCATCACAAACAATGATGAGTCCAGCTACAGACAGGAGGTGGAACATCTGGAGAGCTGGTGCAAAGAGAACAATCTTCACATGAATGTGAAGAAGACAAAGGAGATGATTGTGGACTTCAGAAGGAACAAACACACCCATGCCCCACTGATAATAGGTGGGTCTGCAGTGGAAGTGGTCTCCAGCTACAAATACCTGGGTGTACACTTGAATGATAACCTCAGCTGGAGCAACAACACCACCAGCCTGATCAAGAAAGGTCATCAGAGACTCTACTTCCTCAGACGGCTGAGACGAGCCGGTCTGAGCAGCCCAGTTCTCACCTCGTTCTACAGGTGTGCAGTGGAGAGCATCCTGTGCTCCAGCATCAACGTGTGGCATGGAGGCTGCACAGTTGAAGAAAGAAAAGCTCTGCAGAGAGTGGTGAAGGCTGCACAGAAGTCTGTTGGAGTCAGTCTCCCCACCATCACAGACATTTACACCTCTAGATGCAGGAAAAGAGCCACCTGTATCATGAAAGACCTCACTCATCCAGCACACTCACTCTTTGCCCCACTCCCCTCAGGACGGAGGTTGAGGAGCATCAAGTGTAGAACCACTAGACTGAGGAACAGCTTCTACCCTGAGGCTGTTAGACTCATGAATAAATAAAAATAAAATTAAAATAAACACTGCAAAATATCACATCATGGTGATGCTGATATGTTTTCTTGTTGCTGTGTTCATCTGTGACCATCTGTGACCATCTGCTCATACAAACTCATGTTCGTGCTGCTGTTTATTCCCACTATATTAGGCTTAGTGTATTACTAGTTGATGTTTTTCTTAGTTAGTTCTCGATGTTATTACTGTTTTTCTCTTTCATTTGTTGTTGGATGTAACTGGGACCTCGTGTACATAATCTCGTTTTCATCTCATGTACCACATGCGGTGCAAATGACAATAAAGACTCTCTGACTCTGACTCTGACTCTGAATCATCTGTGTGGTGGATTGGGTGTACAGTTCTCTAACCATATTTTTATTTATGGTCCACAGTACTGTACTGTACTGTACTGTACTGTACTGTACTGTACTGTACAAAGGAAAAACCAGTTCACACTCTTTTAAATTTTATTTCTGGTACTACAAAATTGGCAATATGGATTTCAAGAAAGAACAAAATCAATCAGAAACAAACAGATGATGCTCGTGTTTTATTTGAAAGACTGGTAGTTGCTCGAGTCCGTGTGTAATTTGAGTATTATAAGTTGACAAAGAACATGGATGTCTTTGTAAATAAGTGGGGTATTAACAATGTTTTGTGTTCAGTGGATGACTCATCTTTAGTATTTACTTTTTGATTTTTTTTAACTTTTACCATGTGTTATTTGTCTTTTGACTGTTGGAGTGTGAAATAAAAGATTTTTAAAACTCAAACTCTTTCTTTCTTTCTTTCTTTCTTTCTTTCTTTCGCACTGCATGCTGGGAGTCGGTGGTGGAGTGGTGTGTGGTGAGTCTGAACGGAGTGAGTCTGAGAGTTTTTCAATTTTCCTTACTGTTTCTTCTACTTAGAAGTGCTTGTATTGTATGTGTGAGTGTTTGTGAGTTTGGGCTTTGTAGCAGGGATGATGACTTCAGAGACGCCATCCCTAGCACTGGGCCATGGGGTGAGGGTGGTGCCACAGCCAAACACCACGGGCGACAAGATGGCGGCTGAGCAGAGTGGACGTTTGTAGTCGGGCTCCTGCCAGTACCTCCAAAAGGAGTATTTGGAGAGCTTGTACTCGCAGTTTTTAGCGCTGGATGTGCAGAGAGGAGCTCTGAAAAAGCTGCGGAACTTGGACTGGAGCATGCGATCCAGAATTATGAATCTACAAGCCAACATGTCCGTGAGTTTTTGCCGAGAGTTAGCCAAGCGTAGCTACCGGGCTAATCAAAGCTAACCGAGCTGGGTCACCGTAACCGGGTGCCGTAGCTGCGGAGCTGCGGGCTTCGTTAACAAATAAACCGGAAAAATACGCTGGTTGTTACGAAGAAACGCGGGCCGGCACGCTGGAGGTGCTTTGTTGCAGCGAAAGAAAACAACAAAGCTGGGAGTGGTGGCTTCAGACTACAAGCTAACGCTAGCCATGTGCTGCTGATAAAGGCTAATGCGGAAAAACACCACGGAGTTGGGACTGTTGCTACAGGCTGGCGTGAGAGCCGAAAGCCGTGAACGCCACCTCGGGCTTCGAGCTGAGCCGAGCGCAACGAGGGGGCCGTGAACGCAACCTGGGGCTTCGAGCTGATCCGAGAGCCACGAGTGGGCCGTGAACCGTGGACGCCACCTTCGAGCTGAGCCGAGCGCCGTGAGCCGTGGACGCCACCTGGGGCTTCGAGCTGAGCCGTGCGCCGTGGGCGAGCCAGGGGATTGCTGCAGGCTGCTGAAACGTGAGTTCTGAACTAACTGCTGATCTGAAGCAGAGCAACGATCGAGTAGCTGTTGGACGGGAAGCAAGCTGATTACTGTTGGACATGAGCAGAGCAGCGAGCGAATTGCTGCGGACGTGAGCAGATCGGCGAGCGAGTTGCTGTGGAACAGTGATTTTCTGTATCCAGATCAGAAGAAGCAGGCGTGATGAGTCCTAGTAAAAAAAATAAATCGGAGCAGCAGAAACAGGAGTCGGCGAGTAAAAAATCGGTGGATAAAAATTTGGAGTTAATGGAGGAATTGAAAAATGCAGTAAACGTTCTCACTGCGGAAGTTGCAAGTTTGAGAGCTGATCAAAAAAACTTTAATCAACTGGTTGAGGAGATGAAACTAATGAAAGCTCAGGAGGTCATCAGAGAAGAACGATTAGCTCAATTGGAACAAAAGTGTGAGGACATGGAACAATACATAAGAGGCGAAAACATGGTCATTTCTGGACTCGAACTTAAACGCTGGTCATCGGCTGATGTAACCAAAGGCGTTAACACGAGTGAAGGAGGACGACCAGAACAACTGCAGTCTCTGGAGAATCAGGTAGTCACTTTCTTAAGTGACAAAGGCATTGACATTAAACGTGATGACATTTCCACCTGTTACACACTGCCCAATAGAGCTAACAAACTTAAACCGTCAGTAGTCGTGAGATTCATTGGAAGGAATCAAAGAAACAGGGTAATGATGCAGTCAAAGAAACTCGCAGAAACTAGGGTCTTCATGAATGAACACCTAACTAAAAAAAACGCAAACATTGCACATGCAGCAAGGTTGTTGAAAAAGGATGAAAAAATAAAAAAAACTTGGACAAGAAACGGAAACATCTGGATCAAAGTAGATGAAAATTCTCATCCTAAAATAATAAAAGAACTGAAAGACTTAGAAACATTCAAATGAGCTCAAAAATGACAAATCACCAATCACTATCACATGTTCATACACAAAATTAACAGAAATGAACAAACAAACAAATAGATTAAAACATGACAGCAACAAACGAAGACTCAGAATTCAAAATATATAATGTTGAAGATATGGTTGATGCAAACTTTTATCCTGCTATAAAAGACTGTGAATACTATAATGAAGAAAAGTTTAATAACATCAATATAACAAATGGAGATCTCTCTATTATTCACATCAATAGTAGAAGTATAAATGCAAATATAGCCAAAATAACAGATTATTTAAAACAGTTAAACAGAACTTTTACATTAATAGCACTGTCAGAGACATGGCTTAATGATGAAAACAAAAATAATGTTCACATCGAAGGATATGAATTATATCATTTAAACAGAAACAATAAAAAAGGTGGTGGAGTAGCTCTATTTGTCAAAAATGAAATAAAGTGTAGAATAATTAAAGAAATGTCAATAATTGTTGACAATCTTATGGAAATAATAACAATAGAAATATTAAACGAAAATGCTAAAAACATATCCATAAGTTGTGTATATCGATCACCAGGATCAAATATAGAAATATTCACCGATAAAATCATACAACTACTGGAAAAGAGTTTAAATAAAAAAGTTTTCTTGTGCGGAGACTTTAATATTGACCTGGGAAATAAAACAGATTCAAATAACATCAGCACATTTCTAAATTCAATGTATAGTTTAAATCTTTATCCGTTAATATCAAAACCAACAAGAATTACAACTCATAGTGCTACGATAATTGACAACATTTTCACAAATATAACAAATGGGGATATGACAGGTGGTATCTTAACAACTGATTTAAGTGATCATTTACCAGTTTTCACTATCTACAGAAATGATCAAAACATTACAAAAGAAGTTACAATTAAGAAAAAAATAATAAACACATCAAAAAAAGCTATGGATCAATTAAAAGATGATTTACAGAAGCAAAACTGGAAGGACGTGTATATTGATGATGTTAACAGATCATATGATGAATTTATGAACATTTTAGAAGCTCTGTATGAAAAGAATTGTGTGCAAAGAAATCGTAGAAAAAGAAATATTGTTGACCAACCTTGGATGACTAAAGGGTTGAGAAATGCTTGTAAAAAAAAATAACTTGTATTTATGTTTCTTAAAAACGAGAACACAACAAGCTGAAGAAAAATATAAAAAATATAAAAATAAATTGGTAATGATTATAAGAAGATGCAAGAAAGAATACTATAGTGATTTATTAAACAAGAGCAATGGTGACACTAAAACAACATGGCGAGTAATAAATGATGTTCTAAAAAGTCATAAAGCAAAAACGAACATTGCAAAATATTTTGTGAAAGATGACAAAGAAATACATGATGAGAATGATATCGTAAATGAATTTAATCAATATTTTGTAAATATTGGATCAAGCCTTGCAGCTAAAATACCAAAAGTAGATAATAAGGTGTGTCATTCAATTAAAAGTTGCACCAACAGTATTTTTCTTAGTGGAACTAACAAAGAGGAAATTATGAAAATGGTAAAAAATCTCTCAGACAAGAGATCAAAAGACTGGGTGGACATGGATATGATGTTCGTAAAGGAAATAATAAGTTATGTTATTGAACCGTTTACATATATATGCAATTTATCTTTTTCAACAGGAATATTTCCAGATAACATGAAAGTAGCAAAGGTAATTCCTCTTTTTAAAAATGGTGATAAATGTGTATTCAATAATTATAGGCCAATATCCTTATTACCACAGTTCTCAAAGATTCTAGAAAAACTATTTGTGTCCAGATTGGATCAATTTATTGATAAACAAAACATTTTAAGTAGCAGTCAATATGGGTTTAGAGAAAAAAACTCTACGTCAATGGCTCTCATGGATTTAATGGAACAAATAACTAATGCTGTCGATCATAAACAGTACTGTGTTAGTGTTTTTGTTGATCTAAAAAAAGCATTTGATACCATTGACCACACCATTCTCCTTGAAAAACTAAATAAATATGGTATTAGAGGACCAGCATTACAGTGGGTATCTAGCTATTTGAAGGACAGGAAACAGTTTGTGCAAATAAATGATGTTAGATCTGACCTCCGTGATATCACTTGTGGAGTTCCTCAGGGTTCTGTGCTTGGACCAAAGTTGTTTATTTTATATGTGAATGACTTGGTAAATGTGTCAGCACTACTTAAATGTGTTCTTTTTGCCGATGACACCACTTTTTTCAGTTCGGGTAATGACATAAAACAGATTTTGGATATGATGAAAACAGAATTTATAAAAATACAAACTTGGTTTAAATTAAACAAATTATCTTTGAATTTAGATAAAACTAACTACATGATTTTCAGTAACAAAAAGGGAATTGTTGATGACGATCCATTTGAAATTGAAGATGTTGTGATCTGTAAAGTGAGTGAAGTGAAGTTTCTGGGTGTTATCATTGATGACAAACTGACATGGAAACATCATGTAAATTCTATTAAAAAAAAACTAGCTAGAGCAATTGCAGTACTGTATAAAGTCAGGGATTTTTTAATTGATAAAGCTTTACATATGTTGTATAACACAATCATTGCTCCACATTTAATCTATTGTATTGAGGTTTGGGGAAAAGCATGCAAAACTATTACAAAGCCTGTTTTTATTTTACAAAAGAGAGCTGTAAGAGTAATCACCAGAAAACATTTCACTCACCCTTCAAACACCTTGTTTATTCAACTAAACTTATTGAAATTCCAGGAATTGGTAGAATATAGTATTTTATCAATTATGTATAGGGCTCATAATAACACATTACCTTTAAATATCCAAAGAAATTTTATAAAAAGACAAAGTTATTACAATCTCAAAGGGACAGAGATATTCATCAAACCACAATTCAGAACCAGCTTAAAAGGACGGTCTACCTCAATTCAGGGAATTCGATTGTGGAATGCTCTGGAGAGTGATGTTAAAAATGAAAAATCAATGTATACATTTAAGAAAAAGGTCAAAAAGGACTTGCTCAAAAACTATATATGATGTAATGCGTGTTTGTGTATTACAATTATGTTGTACTTATGATGTACGGTACGTTTGTGTATTACAGTTAGAAAAATTAAGTAGAGTTATTCATTTTATGAAGCAGTTTGTGTATTACAGTTAGAAAAATTAAGTAGAATTATTCATTTTTGTGATGAATTTGTGTATTACAATTAGGAAAATTAAGTAGAATTATTCATTTTGTGAACATCTTGATGTTGTGCCATCTTTTAGTTTGTGTATTTCAATTAGAAAAATTAAGTAGAATTAAGTAGAATTATTCATTTTATGATCTAGTTTGTGTATTACAGTTAGGAAAATTAATAAAAAAAAAAATAAATAGGAAAATTAAATAAAATTATAAAAAAAAATAAAAAAATAAAAAAATTAGAATTAGAAAATTAATTAGAATTATGGGTGATGTAGTTTGTGTATTACAGTTAGAAATATTAAGTAGAATTATTCATTTTGTGATCTAGTTTATGTTTTACAGTCAGGAAAATTAAGTAGAATTATTCATTTTGTGATGTAGTTTGTGTATTACAGTTAGGAAAATAGGTAGAACTATTCATTCTGTGATGTTGCTTGAAAGTTATCATTGGTTGAACAAACTGTGAAATAGGGGCAGATATAATAAGATTTCATCTTCTTTCTGCTCCCTTCATTTTATCCTACTTGTAATCTTGTATCTGATGAAACTGTCTTGTATTGTTCTTTTAAAATGAATGAATAAACATCAAATCAAATCAAATCAAATCAGTTATAAAAGAGGCATACAGATTTTTTTAAAATTTTAATCAAATTAAAATAAGATTGCAAAAACAGCTAGATTATAAGGTGAATGTAGAAAACTAAAAACAGGAACTTTAGCACAATATGTGTGATCACTGGTCAGTGAAAGTTCTGCTGTTCTTCTCATTTGGTTCTGGGTGATGAAAACAAACGGTTGGAACCTCCTTCAGTCTCACACAGCCTGACTGTGTCTTTGTGAAGTGCCCTCTCTCAAAATGTGCCTGTAGTGATACTAGTTTATTTCCTTGCACATTTCTTTGACAGTTAAACATTTTGAGAGTTATAATAATAATAATAATAATTAATTCAATTTATAATGCACTTTTCATTACTGTACTGAAAATCTCAAAGTGCTACACATATATTGAATGCTACACACATTCATAAACCGGTGGCGGCAGACTACCATGCAAGGTGCTTTCCAGTCCTACCGGGAGCAATTCAGGGTTAAGTGTCTTGCCCAAGGACACAACGACACATGGTGCGGGTCCCGGGAGTCGAACCGCCAACTTTCCGATCGGGAGACGACTGCCCTTACCACTACGCCACGGCCGCCCAAGAGTTGCGACACTCTTTGTACTCGCCGACAGGCGGTCACGTGGTTCATGCAGCTCTCAAATGTTCTAAACAGCTCGTCGCTGTCAGTCAGTTTGAGCAGCTACTGGCGGGACGTTACGCAAAAAAATCGACTTTCCTTACTTTGCCTAGCAACTTTTGGTAATTATTGATCAGTAATGAACTGAATACTTAAAGAGCAACTCCACACCCTGTGGATCGGTAACTCCTCCTTCCAAAATCTCCCTGAAAATGGGCGTGTCGAGAGACAAGGAGGGGTGGAGGTAGAGTTGTGCTTTTGTCCACGCCTCCACCTGCAACAACCTAAAACAAATTAAACCTCTAGCCAACAATATACACCAAGCAACAACAAAGAATAAACATGTAGATGTATTTATCTATTCCACCCATTCCATCCAAAACCAAAGGCCTAAAACAATGAAAATGAAAATAAAAATAAAACCGCTTGTCAGGAGTGAAATGCAGCATTTCCATATAAGGTATGCACTTCTCATCTCTGCAGGGGATCGGCTCTGCTTGAACCACCTGTGTGACATCAGAGTGTACAAGACACACCAGAGTGAACAGTCCTGACCAATATGAAAATTAAGGTGCAATAACCTCTGTTCAACCCAAAGGACTACCGTAAACACAGTTTTAGACCAAATATTGCCAATTTACACAGATATGCACAATTATGTGAAAATAAACACAGCCATAGTGCTAGATAATATTTTAAACACATTCTAGGGAGTTTATCAGCTAGAAAAAGTTAATTTTGGGTTTAGTCGCACTTTAACTGATTATTGATTACTTAAAGCTACAGTATGTAAGATTGTAATGTAGTCTGTAACTTTTCAAACAATATATTTTTAACATATTTCTTCACTCAGTCACTATCTACTGACAAACTGATGTTAGACAAAGTAATCTCTGAAAAAAACTATAGTCCCCTTGCTTCTCTATCAGCATTTATAAAAACACTGAAAACACAGAGTGACCAGGACACTGACAGCCAATAAAAACAGAGTTTGTAACCAGCCAATAAAAACCGAGCTTGAATTCGAATCAGCCAATAAAAACAGAGCTTGAATTTGAATTTTAACAGACCACAAGGGGGCAGTGCCATATATGGCTCTGAGGGGGAGGGATCAGAATGCTTTGCTTGTTGAAATTTTTTCTAAGTGCTGATGTTCTACAGAAACTGCAGACTCCACCTTTAACTGTCTGTACATTTTATGAAAGCAATTTTAATCGCTGCTGGGACATTTATCAACTTCATGCTGCGTTCCAGTTGTCCTCGGAGGTCGTAATTACGTGTTTCCGAGCGGTAATATGAACTGGAACGCCCCCTCAGGTCGTAATTCCAACTCGTGAACTCTGCGCAGACCAGTCAGTCACGTGAGGAGTCATGAGGAAGTAAACAAGGAAGAGCAGCTCCGAACAGGCAAGACATTTGGATGAAAAGTGTTAAAATTGTTACAGTATTTTAATCGTTACTATAAAAAGAAGCTAGTTAGCCGTCAGATTTGTGCACTTGTGCGCGTGCTTGACTAATGTCGACCGCTTTCTGTGAATTAGGCAGCTAGCAGGCTACATGCTAACATGATGAGCCATTAGCAACAGATGAATCTGGACAGAAGCTGTGAAACAAATGGAAGGGCTTTGTTGGTTTTTGTGTGAAAAGCTTTGAAAATCGGTTCGAAAGCAGATTATTTTTTACAACTAAAATGTTCATTAAAAACATTTTGCGGTTAATTCTGCTGGAATAAAAAGCTTCTGCTGGTCAGTTTCTTGTAGAGGAGTTTGAGCACAATACAGTATTAAACCTTCAGTGAACATGTGTCTGTTGTAGCCTCTGTCTGCTTCTGTCTTTAAGAGGACAAGAAGAAATAATAATAACTTTTATTTATAATACACTTTACATACAGAACAGATCTCAACGTGCTACAGTGTATGAACATTAAATAACATAAAGTTAAAAATCAACCATAAATGCAACCAAGAGTAGGAACAACCAAGAAGATGGTGCCTCACAGATGATTGCATCAAAAACTTAAAATTCACAAAATGCAGATAAAATACTCAAATAAAAACTGTGGGTGCAATTAAAAAAAAAGCAATACAGTATTCAATTAATTAAAAAACTAGATAAAAAGAAAGGTTTTAAGACCTTTTCTAAAACATGTCACGGTCTGTGGGGCCCTCAGATATGAGATAAAGAAAGTTTCTTATGGGTCAGGATTGTCTCTTCATGTTAACTTTCTTCATCCCTTTTTGCATCAAAGTAAAACTTCAGTCATTTGTCCATCCATCATCCATCTTGACCCATTTCTTCCTTTATGGGTCATGGGGGGTGGTACCAATGTCCAGCAGTCACTGTGTGAGAGGTGGGGTACACCTTGGACATGTCTCCAGTCCATCACAGGGCCACATAGAGACAAATGAGACAAACAACCATTCATTCTCTCACCCACACCTAGAGACAATTTAGTTGCCAATCAACCTAACCTGCATGTTTTTGGTCTGTGGGAGGAAACTGGAGTACCTGGAGAAAACCCACACATGCATGTAGAGAACATGCAAACTACACCCAGAAAGGCTGGGATTTGAACCTGCGACCTTCTCTCTGAGAGACAACAGTTCTGATCTACCGTGTCACCCTGGTGTCGTTTGTTGGCTGCTTGAATTCAGCACGTTTGTTGTTGAATTGAATTCAAGCACACTTCAATTATTGTGACTGTTGAATTGGACCAAACTGGTTTTGGGTCGAACCTGTTTGTATTTTTATTTTATAAACGACTCTTGATCTGAGCCTGTGCTAAACCAATTAGAGGTTGAACGGTTTGAGATTTTTTACAAATCAGCATTTTTAGCCAAATCTGATTTTTCATTTAGCAAAATACAGTATAACTGCTTAATTTAAATATCTAAACATATGTTTAACAACGTTAAGTAGAAGTTGTACACTTTAAATTAATTTTAAAAGTAGTGTTCTCACTTATAAAACCTACAATGTGGACTACAGTAGCTGGTTGTAGCTGCTGCACAACCATGCCTGAATCATCTGCTTAAAACTGATAATCTGATTAATCTCTGTATCCTTAATTTAATTACTGAACTTATATTAAACTGATTTGGGGATTTGCTTTAAATAACTAGTTTCTTTATTCACCAGTGAGAAAATGGGTTAATATTTAGCGAGTTTATATGTTATTATTTAATTTCAGCGAGGTCTGCTGCAAGAAATGTTTCTCTAGCAAAGGTCCAGAATGTATATAAATTATCCACTGTGAGAGGGTACTATTTATAAGACTGAGCTGAATACAGCTTCTCAGACTAAGGAAGTCTTTCGGACGAAAGACGAAACTAGGGATGCACCGATACCGATACCAGTATTGGGTATCGGTCCGATACCATGTGCGTTTACTCGTACTCGTACTCATAAAAGGGCTCCGATACTACAGGACCCGATACCAGTTTCATTTCATTTCATTGACTATGTAAGAGTTCAAATGTAAAACATTTTATTTTTTTGTACAAGTTTGGACATACTTTACAGATTACCAATAGTAATGTACTTTGTTTATTTATGTTTGAAGTGTCTAATGAAAATAAACAGTTTAAGTTAATTAGAATGATTTTTAAAAATATTAATTAGTACTTGTATCGGTACTTGGTATCGGCAAGTACTTTAATGTAAGTACTTGTACTTGTACTCGGTTTTCAAAAATCTGGTATCGGTGCATCCCTAGACGAAACGTTTCTACAATTTTTTTTGGCTTTTTTTGTTTTGTCTTTTGAATGTCCAGAGGACCAGACTTAGCTTTTTAGGTATATAAATTCTGTTTTAGTGACACATGCTGGTTTTCTTCAGTCAACACATTGGCCCTCATTCATGAAACTGTTCGTATTCTTATCCTACGTTTCTCCTACTTTTGTTCTTACGAAGCGTTCGTATGAACATGCCACGTCAGATTCAACAAAGTCTTCTATCATGAGGAAACGTGTGTAAATGGCTTGCGTAAATATGATGAATCCCACCTGTTCTAAACAGCTGCGCGTGCACGCGTGAGCTTATTTACATAATTCCCACCCCTCAAAACGCCATATAAGGCTACGTTTCCTGCCTCAGAGGCAAAACGTGTTCGTTCATAAAATGACAGCGAAAAGTAAAAAAGAAGAACTCTACCGGTGCGGAGAATGAAGTTCTGGTCTCTGAGGTCAAGAAAAGAAAATCTGTCCTTATTAGCAGCGTCACTCATGGAAATAAATGACCAGCTAAAGCCAAAGAAAGTTTGTTTATAAGAAATGTGGACCTCAAAATATGCATGCGTCCTGGTGGCTTACTGGTTAAAGCATTGCGCTGTTAGCTGTTCCTAACTTTTTCTAGACCTCGTGGGATCGAGTCCCACAAGGTATGACTTTTATTTTTTCCTTCTTTCTTTAGATTATTTATTCATTCCAAATTAAAAAGGCTTTATGCTTTATTTCTTGTTGTATTGTAAATAGTTTTCTTGTGTTTTTTAAATCTGGAATGAATAAAAAAAAAAAAAAAACGTCCCATGCGGGACGCAAACCCATAACCTTCGGTACTGCAACGCAACGCTCTACTCACTGCGCCACATGAGCTCTATGACAGCAACAGGAGGAGGTCGATGTAAAGTCTGCGTTACCGAAGTCTGCGTTACCGAGACAAATTAAACTTAAATTAATTCATGATTTAAGTTGGTTTCAGTTTGAGATCTTCATATTTATATTGTAGTGTTAGAAAACGGCATTGATAACAAATTGATTTTCATTTAAATACTTTAATCCGTTAGTCATTATTACATTTAAAATTATAATTCGACTTCAAACAGAACCTATTGTCAAAAACAATTGTGGTGCGTGACTTTTTTAAACTATAAATATTTCCTAAATAACGAAATATGAAGTTATTAGTGGAGAAATTCCGTCTGGATGACAGCAGACCGACTGCTCGTAAAATATACGACAGGTCCGGACCACTCGTAGATTTTGTTCGTATCTGAAAAAAATCGTAGGATACGAAAACATTGTTGAATGCCACAAATGATCCTAAATCACTCGTACGCACAGTTTAAGAACAAATCTGTGCGTACGAACGGTTCTTGCATGAGGGCCAATGTCTTTTCGGGTCTGGACCTCTCTGTGTGCTGGCGGCAGAGAGGAACCACAGGCCTGAACTGGAAATTACAGTGAATTAATAAAACTAGAAAACCTCACTGCATAAAATCAATCATCATAAATTAAGACAACGCCATGTAAAAGTTTGGCAGGAAAGATAAAATTGTATATAAAATATTTCATGCCACTGAAATGTAAGAACTAATTTGGGCCCAGATAAGACTTTATTTGGGTTTGGATCTGGACCGTGGTTCACCTGTTGGGGACCTGTGATAACTGAGGGGAAGGCTGTCGGTGTTTTATGATTGTCTAGACCAGGGGTCTGCAATCTTTACGGTCAAATGAGCCATTTTACACCTTCGTTCACTAAATTAAGTGTTCAGAGCTGCAACAACCTGTCACAACTGTGGTTATCAACTGGTGGTCCAGGGGCCACTTTAGATTTTTGTTAGAGGGACCTTTTGTTGCCACTAGGGTTGATGTCATAAAGATAAAATAATTTATATTTTAACAATTTTAGACAAATGAAAAGGCCAGATTACAGTATTTTAAAGAGAGTTTTTTTTAAATTAATTAAAAACTATGAACAATGCAGACCTAGGTTTTTTTTTTTTTTTGTGGAAAAATTAATTACAAGTAGTTATAAAAACAAAGCACAAAGTTAAAGCGGGTATGTTTAACTCCTTGTACTTTTTCTAGTTTTCACATATTTGCAAAAGAAATGACAGGAAAACTTCTAAAACTACCAGTTGTCCTTTTTTGTTGTTTGTATAACAACCAATAAAATTCAGTTTTATGTTAGTTTTGGTACAGAGGGACCAAAGAGCCGCATGTGGCTCTAGAGCCGCAGGTTGCAGACCCCTGGTCTAGACTTTTCACTTTGTCTGCCTTTATTATCTCTACATGCATCAAAATGCTACACAAGATGCATCAATGAACAACAGGTTCTCTTTAACGTGGCCTTTTTTGCATGAAACTCTTAAAAAGCTTTTTCATTTTAATGTCATTTATAGATACTGAAAGGCTTTCAGTTTCCTGCTCAGGCAACACTTCAGTGTGGGGTTGATTTAATATGTGATCTGAAAAAGAAGTAAACCCAATTTATCTTATTTTTAACCATGCTTTTTTTATTTTTTAGGAATATTTGTTCCAGAATCCCTGCATCAGGGTGTATTTTCTTTAAATCCTTCACACTCCGACCGCCATGGTGGACTTCCTGGCCGACAACAACCAGTGTGGCCAGGCCATCCTCAGTATAGTCTCCAGAGGGAACGCCATCATTGCAGAGCTCCTGCGGCTCTCTGACTTCATCCCACCAGTGTTTAGGCTCAAGGACAAAAGTGACCAGCAGAAATATGGAGACATAATCTGCGACTTCAGCTACTTTAAGGTCAAAACACACACTTCTAGTGCCTAAACCTTTTCATTTAGCCACAAAACGTTGCATTTTTTTCAGAGAACACAGAAGCTTGGCTCCAGGACTCCCTGATTAGAGCAGCAGTGTTCTTAGTTTAGTTGTGGTTTGATTTACAATATTTTGATTAAAGCTGAACTGTCAGCTGCATTTCACCACGTTGCCTCCTCTCCAGGGCCCCGAGTACTGCGAGGGGAAGCTGGAGGCCAAAGCGGAGCTTCAGGACCTGGACGAAGAGTTCAGAGAGAACAACACTGAGATCCTGTC